>JPYR01000335.1:45995-81423 GCA_000775305.1 Belgica antarctica
TCCCCTAAAATCCCATGTTTGCTGCTTTAAAATTACTCGTTGCTGCGGAGTGAGAAGAAAATTTCATGCTTAAACATCGAAATTAAGCAAAAATGTTGGTGTTCCTTTCATAAATTTCTAATTTCAAAAGGTTTTCTTGTGGAACGGGAAATAACGTTTTTCTGGGACGGATGGGAAGCTGTTGTCGTCAACTTAGACCGGTGAGAGAGTTTCTGCAATTTAGTAGTCAAACATCGGTTGATAGACACTATGACCAGTTTGATTTAGTTATCAAGGAAATGGACATAAAAGTGGCTATTGTGTTGAGCTCAAAATATACCGGTTGCACGATTAAAATTAGAATGAATTTGTCAAAACTTGAAGATTTCTTAAATATTGCGTTTTTCACTAGACCATATGTTGATAATCAGTCAATTGATAGCTTGATTAGGTGTGAAACTTTTTTGACTTTCGTATATTTTTACTTCATTGACCATACTTCCGCTTAAGCAAGTTACAAAACAAAGTGCACAAAGTGGCCAATTCGACTAAAGGTTAAATTAAACTGTCTTTCACAATCATAGCTTGCAATGTAAACTTAAAATTTTTGTTTTCTTTCTGATCTAAAATTCTGTGGTTCCATTTCTACTGCCCCCTAAAGAAAAAGTAATTTCTCAAAATTCCATCCCCAAACGGAGCGAGTTTTAAGTGAAAGGGTCGACTTTTCTCAATCGTATATATTTAACATAATGATGAGAAATGAAATGGATGTACGGGAGGCACCGTTAAGCTCCTAATATATTTTATCTAACCTTTTGCTAAGGTTTGGTCCTAATACACATGTTCTCTGGATCGTAATTTACTTAACAAAGAAGTCCTTTTTACCAACCTAATCGAATTTTTCTGCCTCGAGTTCAGCCTTTTGTAGATTTTTCACCCAACCAGCAGCAAAAAAGACCTTCTCGAGATGAGAGAGAGATTTTAATTAAAGGCAAACCCTTTTCTAATTATTTATTCAAATTTTTTCCACAAAACAACTCAATGAATCTTACAACGAGGATTTTCTGGCCCTTTTCTCTGAAATAGAAAACGAATAATTTATCGACCTTTTCCCTCTTGATAGCACTAGTCTTTGTGTCCACCCACAAAATCTCTCGCTTTTTCTGTACAAATAATTTCTAAACCTTCTACCGAGAAAATATTTCAACAAAAGGAAAACTTCAGAAACCAAACAACCGGAATTTTCCAAAACTTTTATGATTAAAAATATTTTTCTTTCCATTCCTTCTATTTTTGCAAAATAACGATTCAAAAGCAAAATGTTCTTTTTTCGAAATAGATGCTTGAAATTTTCAAAATGAAATTTCTGTCGGTTTTGCCAACGTCAAAGTTTAATCTGGTTTAGAACGAGAAACTTTCTCTTCTGTCATTTCTACATCAGGATAAGTTATGAACTGAATGGCGATTAATCTGATCACATTCAATGCTTCATTCAATGCCTGGGTGGAAAATGAAAGATTTTTTGAAAGAAAACTGATCAGTTTTCAAATTTGTCAGTCTCGCAATGCTGTCGCTGATTTTGATTTCTGAAATCGTTTAGTTTTTGTATTCTACTGACTGGAAAGGCTTCGTTGTGCCAGTAAAACAAGCCTGCAAAGTTCAACTCAACCTTAAGATACACGACTGTACAATTTCAGTACCCATGTCCATGCTTCCAATAGTTTGTCATGTATATAGAATTTCGACACAATGCTCCTCACCCATCCCCAAAAATCTACTCCTCTTAAGCTTCCAGGGTCTCAAAGTAAAAACTATCCGGTCAGAGTTTTGCCTTTTTCTAGTTTTTCCCTAGGAAAACCTCTCGGTTTTTTGTTAATTTCAAATTTCTGTATCTGCATGCACGGAAGGCAAAGAAAAAGTTTGTTTTGTGTATGTTTTTAAGGGAGAGCATATTTATTAATTTTATCTTTTCTCCATTTTCTGTGTCTATAGCGATGGAAACATAGTTGTACAGGGCTGCTTCACCTCTAAACACAAAGATGAAATATATTTCTGAACGATTTGCTTGCCCTGTGTTTGCAAAAACTCCAGTTGGGATTGAATTGCGCCCCTTTCAACACAATCTTCTAGAGATGGAATGAGAGACGAGTGGTGAAAGAAAAGTTTGTTTTTACTAAAAATAAAAAGGAACAGCTCTGCTTGGGCTATAGAAAACTTTTAACCATCTAACATCGTACGACAACATTTAACCACTTTGCATTTGATGCAACGTTTTAATGTGCTTGACACTCGAGACGGTTTTCAACACTTCCACTTCAGCCCAGCTTTGAGAAAGAAGATTTATGCAATTAATTTTTTGTCAGCGAACAGACGCCCTGGATGATTAGAAAGTTTTCTATTTGCGTCAAACAAACTTAGCATGTTAGACAAATAAATGGAACGAAATTATGATCCCGGAAATGTGATACTCTCGAAGCGGACCGTTGTGAAGCATTTTTGACTCACGACATGACGATTTTGGATCCTTGAAGTAGCAATCAAATATTGGTGTAAGAGAAAACCGTCTTTGGTCACGCACGGGAACATTTTAGGGAACATATTGATGAGAAACGATGTTTTGTGAACGTTAATGGAGTAAGATTTGAAGATTTTCTCGAGTTAAAACTTGTGATAATTTTCTTAAAATGCTTGATTAGTGATTTTTGCTTGCATTTTAAAATTATTTTCCAGTTTTTATTTCACGCCATCTCCACAAGACATTCAACACCTTTTTGTACATGCAAGAGTCAAAGCTCAAGGCTTGGTATTCAGAGTGGCTTTGGAGCATCCATAAATATTCTTTCGATGGATATTCGATGGGCGGTAAACATTTGAATGTTTGCTTCGAAGTAATTTAATCAGAAACTCAAGCAAACAGAAATTTCTAGCACGATGAAATGTGCCCGGCGAGAACGGAAAAAGTCGAAAGGGTTAGATCTGAAATGAATACTGGTCCAACAAGATGTCAAAGTTCGGGGATCTTTTGCATATTAAAGAAATCTTAGACGACTCGTCTTCGTTTGTGTACATGCGTTGATGACAAAGGCGAAGGGCTCAAACTGGTTTGCAGGTCTTGCACCGTGAGACAATTTTAATTTGGTTATTTCGACGACTTTGGTCTTTTCGTGGCTGACGTGATCTCAGTTTTTCTTCATCTCCAGTCGGTTGTGTATCAGTTTTTTATGTTCCTTTTACAACTTTTTTCTCGAATATTTTTATCGGTTATCCATGTCGATTACGAAAAATGCGACAGTATTAAAATAACAGCAAACATCATGAAAAGTGGAGGTAATTAAGAGATGTTTTTAACAACACAAGTGGCGACTGTATAAAAACTCAGGAAAAAAAGGTTTTTTTTCATCGTGTTGGCTGGTTTTGGTGGTTTTCCACATATCCGCGTGAAAAGATTGTAATGGGCTTGGGTTATTTGTCGGAATTAATTACACAGTTGCAACACAGACTCTGACAATTTACTTCCGACAGCGACAGTGCAGTATCCAACAGGTCTGCGCCGTTTTTAATTTTCCACTGCAATGATTAATCGATGGTGAATGCAACAGACAAGCACATTCTAAACACGGTTTTTACCACTTCGTCTTCTGCCACGAAGCATTTCAAAACGCTGTGCAGACTTGAGCGTTTAGTTGCATAGAATGCAGTAGCACATGCAGTTATTTACAGAATGAAAATTTTATTTTGCACACGATTCTGCAGAAACACGTCCGCTAGCAATGTTTTTTTCGACAGCATTTTAAAGAATAGCGTGAACAGTGAAAACATTTTCTCTACGGAATGCGAAGTAGTCTCGTGGCATGAATGAACAAGCAATGAATGTCTAAGTAAATGTTTGACTGGAAACTCAATCATTGATGGAGATACATTTGGTGCAGTCTTGGTCTTAACAGAAAGCAATCGTGTTTGGAAAACTTTGGTCAGAAACTAATTTTTAATATTGACAGAATTTCAAACATCGTCAGTCTGAGTTTTTCAAATGATGTCAGTAGATTTTGTAAACTGTCCCATTAAATGTTCATTAATGAACTTTGGTTTAAAACTGTCCTTTTGGTGATTTAAAATCGAACGCAAGTAGAGTTTATAAAGCTGAATTAATGCGTTTGACACTTGCCACAACTGTCTGCTATAAATTTCGTAAACTTCCATAAATTTTCAGTTTAGAAAGCGCCCACGCATTAGATACAGAAGCACAAAGCCAAAGGAAAAGTTTTTCCGCAACTTTTCCATCGCTGCGTATACTTTTAATCTTCCATTAAACGGAGTGGCAATGGCGAAGAGGGTTGAACAGTGTTTCATGTTTTCTCCCTCGGGATGAATTTATGTTTGTTTAAATCCGAAAAGAGCGGGCGGAAAGAAATTCATTGTTTTGAGAACAAGAACTTCGACTTGAAAGAACACAATTTCAGTTTTCAACCCTTTTTCTGACGTTTTCATTTTTCGTAGAAATCTCTCGCAAAACTAAAAGCCAAAAGGCTATCCATTAATCTTCGGCCCCTTCTCGTTCTCATCTCACAATAAATTAAAACTAAAATATTGCTTACATTTACAGTATTTTATCTCACAGAAAGTAATTATCATTATCTCATCTGTCTTGTGCCAGCACAAGAATGAAAATTTATCGAAACACTTTTTATTAATTTTCGACTTCTCTTTGGGTGGCAAAGCGGGCGATGATTCATTTTACCATTGCTGCTATAAAATTCTTATAACGATAGTGTACAATTCTCAACATGAACTGAATATTAATTAAAAAAAACTTTTAATCTCCAAGCAAACAAAAGTCGCTTTGCTTCGACTGTGCAAAAAACGTTTCATTGATAGCACTAAAACTGCGAGAGGAGAAATAATAAAATATTTTCGTTGTAAAATAATTCGATTTTTGATATCAATATGCTTGCAGTTATGGCAGGCAAGAGAATGAAAAGTTATTAAGCTTGATAAATGGCTTCAGTGCGGGCGGGTGAAGAAGCACCACTGTTGGCACTCGAGATGATTGTTTTATTTTCAGTTTTATTATCTTGTTTGTCGCAAATCTAGTAAAAATAACAGACATGGCCGTTCACTTGAGTCACAAATGTCGTCAGCCAGAGGAAAATTTAGTTTCCTTCCATTGACAGATCGAGTCAAAGAGAATATCGTAATCAAATTTCACCTAAACTCTTTACATCTCACAAACAAGGGCATTTTGCAATACCACACAATTTTCACTGGTAGTTTTACATGCAAAAGTCATAGAGACACATTGTCTTTACTTTTACACATGTCCAGGCACTTCGAAAGGGTGAAATTTTTATCATCATTTCTATAAATTCAGGGAACGAATGAATTTTATGAAATGCCATTTTAAAGAATGGATGTGGGTGGCTATTACTATTCAGTTGGGGTTCCCCGTTGATGCCATGGATAGCTTTTCTTCTCGCACCACCACTTTGCATAGAGTAGAAGAAACCGAAAACCCCCAGACAAACTCTCCTGGTTTGAGACGCTCATGCATACACATTCATGAGCGTCCATTGTGCTGTTAGAGACCAGAGAAGGAGAAAATTTTCCTAAACGAAAAACCTTGCTTCAACATGTAAATTTTAAAACCACTTTTCATGTACACTTTTCCGAGAAAAATTATTTTCAAAAACTGAAGAGATGGTAAAATGAACTTTCTAGCTCGGTAATTTCAAAGTCCTTTTTAGAAAAGGGTTCACCATGTTCACAAAAACTACGTAACGCTCACAAAATATATTAGAAAACTATCGTACAAGCAAAAGCTTCAAGCACAAAAAGGGTTTCCATAGATTCTTTCATCCCGGCATGAGATAGAGAAATGGGGAATTTTATGGTAAAGACATTAAAAGTATTTCATAGTCATCTGCAAGAAAAATGTGAGTTTTATTCTCCTAGCGAAGCTAACAGAGAAATTCTCCGCTCTCAAGTTATTAAATTTCGAATTCTTCGGTGATAGTTGAAGCTGTTAATGCTACCAGTCGAAAAACCTAAGCAGAATAGGAGGATTCTTGGTGAAGGAAACTTTTTAATTAAACTGTTCAAGCTGTATTAGGTGTTTTGCATCGGATTATGCAAAGCTTTTCGTTCAACTTTTTTTATCCAATCTATTGTTGTGGAAATTTTTTGTCAGAAAATTGCTTCGGAAGCGATTTTCTGATAAAACATTGATAGAACATTGGCCGTGTAATGGTTTGTTAGGAAATTGGTAGCTGCTTGGTCTATGGACTTTTATCAGTGGTTAATGTTTGATCTTCATAGCCAATAAATTTAAGTTTTTGGTTGTAATATTTTTAATCAACACGATAGAAACTTCAGCAAATTTTACAATAATCTGTGCTGAATTTGTTTACACAAATACCAAATGGAATATTTAGAAAGCGTTTCGCAACTAATCACAGTTCGTTTTTTCGTTGAAAATTGAAAACAATTTCTATCTTTATCTCACCAGCATTAATTCCAACATCACAACAAAATGCATTTCAATTTGCGTCGAACTTTGTCAGCAAAAGTTTGTCGTTTTGTTTTTTGCAACTTATTGAAATTAAAAAAAATTGTAAACTACGAAATAAAATACAATGAATTCCGATTTTCAATTAAGAAAATTGCAAAACAGAAGCTTCGATCGCCAGAAGCGACAGTCTTTTGATTCTATTTGCCAGTAGACGACATGAAATTCGCACATTCATGGAGAAATAATGCAAATTGTGTTTAAATCCTTCGAATTCTTTAAATGAGAATTTTAATCAAATTGTCTTGATTAAGCTGCTTCAAGAAGATTAGTTGTTGTAAATCTAGAGAAAAATATTGACTATCAGCGAGATTAAATTGAAAACCGTTTGTTGCAAAGTTAAGCTTGGTTTTTAGATGGGGATTAAACAAAGATAGGTTGAATTTATTGAAAAACGGATGGAGGAATAGATTTAGTTTCTTGGAAGAAAAAATATGTTTGGTTGGATAAATTGTTGAAGTCATACGCTTCTAATACACTTCAGAATTCTGTTTTTATGGATATGTAGTGTAAATTCTACGAAATAATCATAATAACCGTTAAGTTTTATTTTTTAAAGTGAGATCATTATATTTATGCACATCTACTTTACTCAAACATAAATGGATGTTTGAAAAATTAATAAAATTATTCCGAACAACTTTTCACGTATGAATAATTCAAGTTACTTTGTAAACACTCAATTAGAAATGCAATGTAATGAAAGATATCAAAAGAGAACCCAGAATGGAGTCGTTCCTAAAATAGCTCACACCTAAAATAGCACGAAATAGCTCGTCAACATTGACAACGTAAATTTTTCTGTCACTGCAAGTTTAAAAATGATTTTTTTTGAAGTCCAAATGAGTTAATAATTAATTTTCTGTCTTGTGCACTGTTTATATGGCATTGCGAGCTTATTTTTGACGAGCTATTTTAAGATGAGCTATTTCAGGTAAAACCCCCAGAATGGTCTTGTTGAAAAAAGAAAATGTTTTATTTCAAGTCAAGGACTTCTTCGGTTAAGATCGTCATTTGAAGTCACATTTTACATCTCGTTTTACTTGTTCTTCTGGTAAAGAACTTGCTGGAAGTAAATGAGGGCGACATGTGAAACATAAAAGTATATCCTAGAGTCGTGTTTGCATTTAAAAGCCATTTAAAATGGGAAAGTTATTCAAATAAAGCAGAAATTTCCTTTTTCTCCGCACACATTTAGCTTTGCTCTCTTTGCTTTCCTTCGTTTCCATTCAAATAGTAAAATAAATTAATTCTAGATGCGCCTTTGCATAGTAATGATGGTTCAAAGATGGTCCAAAGAGACTTTTTTCATTTTTGCAAAATTGATTACTCTCAAGTTTGTTGACGAGTCATTGAAAATGTCAAAGCCGGTGATGACGAACATTAGAAAATTAATTTTCCGAGTTTAATGTCTGAAAATGAAAATATAATTACGTTTCCATTGAAAGCATCTCGCTTTTGTGATGGAGACGATGAAACGTTCCTCTCCACCCCGGAAAATAATTAAATTTTCTTTCTTCATTAGTGCTTAACATTTCATTTATGAGCAAGAAAATTAAAACTTTTACGATAATTAAAGCCTTTGGGGCGGGTTTTTAGAGATGGAAGACATCCTTGTGTGTACGATGGACCATATCATCCGTGTTTATTGCCGCTCAGAACATTAATTTTTGACTATTTGCAAAATCATTTACTCGTGAAGCCAGACGAGAACACTCTTCGGTTCCCGTTCATGAAATCATTTTTTTTGAAACTCAGAGAATTTAACTAAAATAATGAACATTAAAATAATATTTCTGCCACATTAAAATGAAATTTTTCTATTTGAAAAGGTCGTGGAAACAAACTTTGCGCTTTTCTATGATAATGAAGCCAAGCAATTATAAATGATATTCGTACCATTCACTTTTGTTGCCTTCGTTGGTGTTATTTTTAATTAAAACAAAATACTGTTAATATCGTGTTCTGCTGATGGGAGAACGAGAAAACATGTTGTGGATAAACTCACTTGAGAAAAACGTATCATCGAGCAGGAAATTTCCTGCTTTGAAACTGCAGACCATCCACATAACTTGCAAACATTGTGGCTTGGAAGTCTCAAAATCATTTTAATCAGTTAAAACTGAATAAAAGTTCAAAGCAAATAAATAATTTGACGTCAATTGATCCGCGATTTTGTGGACGAAAGCAATAAACATGCAACAGTTTGCATCTTACTTTGTGGCTTGAGTTCATCCGATTTCCATTAAAAAAGTCATCTGTGCATAAAAATGCCGGAATTTTATGTAAATTTTTTTATTTAAAATGTGAAAAATTATTGACTTTTTTTTAAACTCTCAGATGGACGAGATTTTTGCGCAACCGCCGACGTTAAAAATGTCAGTTTTTGTAGTTTTTAATGGTGAAGGAAAAGAGTTCACTTGCACTGCGTTAGTGTGCGTGCCATTCACCCAAAATCTTCGACATTCCATCGTTGCTTCGCCACCATCTGCGATCGCTCTCTTCTCATCTCCCCCATTTTTGTCGACGTAGAAAAATCGTTTCGCAGAGTTTTTCTCTCGTTTTTCTCTTTTCCTGGTGGGCTGGTAGGGTGGCGAAAAATTCATGATGGCAAAAAATGCCTGCGCAGAAGTTCTCTGTTCATAGAAACTCTCAGAAAAACTCTGCCATCAGTTTTGAGAGAAAAGCGTACAAAAATGGCATTAATGGGTGAACATAAGGACGAAAGAACGTGGTGTGAGGGTTGTGTTTCTAATGGCAAAGAAAAAGATCGGCCATGATTGAAAACTTTGAGTGTTTCAAGCTGTTTTTAATGTTAATACTGAACTGGACTTAATTTGATTTCTTTTCTTATATTTTCAGATTCAAAAAATGGAAAAAACAGAAGCCACAAAATGATAAAAAAATATTGAAATATAGAAAGAGAAGTGAATAAGTATTTTATAACAGACATCGTATCGCCATCTTATGAAAACGGGCCAAAACACAACAGCACCATCACCACCTACAGCATGGACCACACAAGAAGAAAAGTAATAGCTTCTACCCGAACAAAAATCAATAAAAACCGCTTCATTAGAAAAATTGCGCAAAATGTTTTCTGCTTCTTAGTTAGTTTAGCCTTTGTAGTTCTCTTACAGTATCCGCTTTGCATGTTCAACCGCTTTGATTTGCTCATAAAATCGCTTTGCTTCGAAAATAATTCATCGGCAACGTCCACAAATCGTAAACAGAACTTTCACTCAAACGTTTTTCGATGAAAATCCTTAATGTATGCAAATTGAATAACACACTCGAGCTAAATCCGAGATTTTCACCGAATAACCACCATCTCATCATTGGCAAAAAATTGCACCCAAACAAACAGTAATTATATATTAATTGAGCAGAAACAGTTGAATGCCAGGCATAATGCCATAATGCATTTATCAACAAATTTATTCCGAGCTGGCTATTTTCTCCCTTAGCCGTAACTCTCAAATGTTCGGCCACCCACCCCACTTTATCATGTTCAATCAGCACGCTTAATATCGCAATTATTGTATACTCGCGCTCGATCAACTGTGTTTGACCAAAGCAAATTCATTCGTAATTGAACGGTGCCAGGTTTGTTCGAACGCCGAGGGATTTGGCTTTGATCTCCAAACGTGTCTTGAAGGATTGTGTATAATTTGATTATGCACTGCCCTGTCAAGTTTTGGGCATTGTACACATCTTTGCTTATGATCTTAAACCAGGCAAGCTTCTATAGCTGTTTCATTTGATCTTCAACCACTGAGTAATAAGTTTGGTTCCTAGACTTGCAACACTATAAAATTGCGGTGGATTTGTGAATTCTTCTCTTGCCACATCTTAACATAGCCACAATCCGACTGACCCGCCACCAATGGCCACATCCTTCAGCACAACAGAAAAAAGGACTTCGACTTACATGTCTGTCTTGAAAAATTCTCGCGTCGCTTCCATGTGAGTGAAGAAACAGAATCAGAAAGCATAAGAAAAAAATCACTTTGTCTCGAATTTTGTGTGTGTCCGTCGTCAAGACGTTCGCCAATGTGTCCTTGTGGGTTCTTAACTTTTCCTTTAAGTCCACTCTGATGTCTGATTTATTTTCTCTTCTGAGTTTCGCGGGAAAATTATAAAAAACACACCACAGCTAACAGAATTTTTTTCGCACTGAATGAACGGCGAAGCGAATGGAAAAACCTAAAAAATATTGTTTTATGTCGTAGCGGGACGGAAAAAGAGTTGCAGCGAGAAGCACTCAGCAGAGTTGGGAAAAATCCCTGTCTTCTCTCTAATTCGGAATTTGTAGCGGAGCAGCAAGCATATGAAAAAATTGTGTTTTTTCTGACTCGCGATTTTTTTCCGTTGCGATTTTTTGCTGGCGCGGGGGTTCTTGTTGTTGTGCAAATTTTTCATGTATGGCAGCCTCGCTACTTTTATTTTTCCCGTTAACATCGAAATAGGGGAGAAACACATCGGTAGAAACTGCGATTTTTCATTCCGCTTGTATTCTCGCTTTATTCTTATTGCACCCTCATGAAACTCACACATCAATATCGGACAGTGTTGAAAATTCATTGTGACGGTTCAGCTTCTCTGCTGAACACCCAGGATTTATTTTCTGTCAAAAAAGCTTTGGGTCGAGAAAAAGAGGTTGTCAGCGGCACCTTTCGTCGAGGGGCAGTAAACGAATCGTGGTCAAAAAGAAAAGTAATCTTGTTTTCGATGTAAAGGGCAAGCAACGGGTTAAAAAGATCTTAGATACTTTAAACGAAAACACAACGAAGGGATGATTTTGTGTAAGTTAAGATGTAATAGAGATTTTGACATAGAAAGCACTTGAGTTACATCAAAGTTACTCTGGAAAGAAAATGAAAACAACTTTACGGATTACCTCGATTTGAAAATGATACAATCATGTGATGCACATGTAAAGTTACTAAAATTTACTCGATTTGCGATTAAAAATGTCGATTGAATTTAAAACTTACAAATCTTTGGAGCTCAACTTGCAAGACTATCAGCTTAACTTGCAAGACGTGATCAGTCAATTTTCAAGAAATTTTTGTAATTTCCTTAAATTATACAGACAATTAATTTGAAATTAAACTTCACTACGATTTTCAAACGTTTTCAATGATTGCTGTTGTGATTTTACTAGCCAGTCACCAAAAATATGATTCCACTGTAGTGCACTTTGAAAATTTCTTTGAAACTTTCAGCTTGAATTTCAACACGGATCCACTGATCCAAAAATTATCTGCGGCTAGCCTCAAGTCTACAGATCAGACGACACAAAACTAACTTATACAGTCGCAAAAGTTTTTTCCGAATCGATTATTGATTTCCGCGTTTTTTCCCGCTTGCCATATATGATTGAACGCAGGAAAAAACTCATATGCAAGGTCAGTTATTAACTTGATGTGATTTTAATAATCTCAATAAAATTGTCGGAATCAGTTCGTTGAATCTCAAACACAATTTAAACGTAGTGTTTTTGGATTTCTACGCTTTTGTTTCGAGATCGGGTATCAATATGATTGAAACCCGTTTGAAATTTGAAGACTTTGGCAAACATCATTTGAATTGCTATTGGATGAATCAGAAGAATTTTAAAAGCCATCGAAAGCATTTTAGAACGATTGCAATCGTAAGTGTAATGCATTTGCTGCCACATTGAAAAAGTTTGAAGAATGCTTAGAGTTGCTACAGCAAACATCAGATTTATTCAACCGCAGTGAATTTTCATACGTGAAGTCTGTTGTGAAGTGAAAAACTTTCTCTAACTGGCACCAATTATTTAGGCACAATCAACTTTCAACACCGAAAGGCTTAAGCACAAAAAACAATCGCCTCGCATAATTCCATAAAAAAACTCAACATTTTATTCCGTTATTAAATTAAATTGCTCCAACGGTGGAGTTTTTTACGACGTAATTTTGATGGTCCACGCTTCATACTCGAGACATTAAAAAAGCTCAGACGGGGACATCTTTTTCCGTGCGTGGTTTGGTTTTTGATAATTTATGGGTGCAACGCAGTCGGTTGGGGAAATTTTTTATTTGTAATTTTCCAATGACGTGCAGTTCCATCAGGTGAAGCTATGAAATGTTTGAAGAGACTGACATTGATGTCAAAACAAGCTCAAAAATCTCAAAGATTGTAATCTTTTGACCTTTCTCTATAGCTTTCGTAAAAGAAGGAAAGCTTTCGCTAAAAACTATTTTAACTTCTTAATTGAACTTGGTAACTAACTTGCCGCAGTTTTTTTAATTTTGGCTTCAGCTAGCTTGCAGTTTATCTTTCATCAAGGTTGTTTCTTAAAGCTCCAATCAGCTTTTTTGAACAAACTTCTCTTGCAACATTTACTAACGCTGTTTAGCTAATCTATCAATTTCGTTTGCAACATTTTTCCCCGAAATCCTTACTTTAGCCGAGTTTTTGTTTGAATTTAATTACTCGGAATTGTATGTAGATTTTTCATACCGTGCCAGAGATTCTCATTTACCGTTTTTATGTTTCTTTTCTCCGGTTTCATTAAGAGACGCTGCATATGAATGTCCATGTTTTCACTGCTCTGGAAATTTACATAAAAAGTCAAAGTCGTTAAAAACCGCCAGATTCTCGACCGTTCCATTTCACCGCTTTTGATAATAATGAATGTTCATCCGGCCTAAGCCTACAAATCGTTTGCGAGAAAAAATCATAAAAAGGCTTAATCGCTTATCCAAATAAAATTTAATGGCTTCAAAGAACGAAAACACATTTTGCAGCAGGCCTTTGAGCGATATCAAGGAAATGAAATTTCTAAAATCAGCCATTTGCAAAAAGTGATAAAAGTGATGTGAGTGAACAAGCATACCATCACTCGCCTTTTCTGCTGTATCATGGAAAAAACCTTTTTTGTGAAAGCGGCAAAAACTCTTTCTCGCATCTCAGCCCCCACCCTCTGCTGGGTGGATGGGCAGAAAAACCTTTCTCGCTTCTACGCACGCACAGAAAATTAAAATTTCCCTCCATGTTCTTTTTCCAAGCAAACGATGAAGGAAAAGGAATGAAAAAGCAACGTTAACTAACATGGAAAGAATCACCAAAAAGTTTGATCTGTCTGCAGCTGATAGTCGAATTCTTATCACAAACGTCGATTTATAACGAATCCGTTGATTTTAAGTGTCGCAAAACGCATTTCCAAGCCGGTCTGCAACAAAACAGAAAACTGTTAAATTAAAATTTCTCCATTCAATGCACTTCACTCGATTTTGTTTTCATTCTTTTCGCCGTTAAATGTTGGACAAAGGCAGCGACTCACTCCTAGCGGCTTGAAACCATTCTTTTCCCGAAAATCATGTATGTATGTGGCCATTGGCATTTTTGCCCCACTTCAGCCCAACTTCAACCCTTGAGAGATTCTGTCATGTGCACTCAAAAACGTGAAAAAACTGCCGAGTTTGGGGGATTTGAAATAAATTTTCCTACTTTTAATGAATTCCTTTTTACATCCCATCTTTATGAAGCACTTCCAATCGACCCATCAGCAGCATTGCTTTCATGAAGGGGCTCAAAGTTATAAAATTTCCCTTGAAATTTCCGAGATTATACGTTCAAAAAGCCACCTGAAAGCCCCCAGAGAACAATTTTCCCCCAAAAACCATACTCGAATTGAATTTTTAACGTTTCGGCAGAGAAGCAAGCAAAAAGAGAAGCCCCTTGTACAGAAAAGGCATTTTGAATACATTTCGTTACGTAAGGACGATGGAGAGAAAGAAATAAAATGCGAGATGGCATTTTAAAAAGGGGTTGACTTGCACGCTTAAGCTTGTTAGTCGGAATAGTGCAAGAATTTAAAAAAATTGATCATTACTTTTTAAAGACTCAATCAATGCCAGGACAATCCCAGGCAATTGTCAGTTCCCTTCGAAATTCCTACTTAAGCGTGCAAAAATTTCCATAGCAGACTCCTTACCATCGAACGTACGAAAAACTTTTTTCAGCTCCCTTTCTCTGTCCCACTCCCAGTGTACGTAAAATCGCATTTGAATGTAGTCCATATTGAACGGAGATAAAAGCCATCATTAATACGAGAACACTCTACAAAATTTTCACTGAAAATGAATGCAGAAAAAAGAAACGAAGGGAAATTGTGAAATAACACAAAAGAAGGGTCTTTGAGTCTACATCGGTCGGTATTCAACATGGCAACGTTAAAAGCAGCAAAAATTCCTTGCCATTACACACTCAGAAAGTAATTCTTATGCATTAATTTATGAATAGAAATTCTCGAGCATTTTGAGCACGGCGTAGTTCGCAACTTTTGCAACACGCGTGACTCGGTGAATGATGAATGATGATGGATATGCGGAGGATGGAAGCGCAAAACAACCCCAAAGAGAACGAAAAAGAGAGAACGGAAGATAATTTATATCTTTTATCTTGTGAAGCGCGCAAAAACTCAATCTAAATGATTAATAAGTAAAATCATTTCACTGTGAGAACGAATGACGATGAATGAGTTGAGTTAAAACAAGAACTAATTGCCGTTAAAAATGTGAATGCTGGCAGAAAAGAATGCTGCGAGGAAAAAATAATTTTTATTAATGAAATTAAATTAGAAAACATTTGAAGACGAGTTTTGTCTAAGAAAATTCATTTTATTTAGTTTTGCGACTTGCATGATAAAGTATTGATCAAAATTTGCTTAATTCAAACAAGAATTGAGCTTGAAGCAGAACAAGCATTAAGTTTTTTTGGTCTTTGGACCTTTTACCTTTTAAGTAATTTGATATTTCAAATAATTCAATTTTGGCTAAAACACCCGTTGCCTCCCGTTTAATTGCAACACCGATTCAAACCTAAACTTTACTGTTGACAGTGGGACTGAGTTTGTCAAACCAGCAAGAAAATTTCGTCGAACAATGACAAAACTGTTTCAACCAAAATTTGAAAATGGCAAATATTGCTTGATTGAGGTTAGAAGTGTGAGTTTATGAAGGCTTAAAAGCTGGGGTAAAACACTGAATTGTTTCTGTGGAAGCAGCAATGTCTGCTTTCAATACATATTTTGCTTTAAACTACATAACTTTAAAAAACAGTTTAAATTTTCGAATGCGATTATCCTTACCACACTAAATGTGTCGAAGAAATTCCTTAAATGTGAATGATAAGTGAAAGTATTTTGTTATGATAGAAAACAATTATATTACGAAATATTGATGCTGCTGATACGGTCCATTGTATCATACTCAATACTCGAATGAGAGAGAAGGCGATTTAAAGTCGATGAATTCGAAATGAAAGTGAAAGTCTTCCAAATTAAATCCTTCGAGCAATGAATCAGTCTTATGATGAACTGAATTGGCCTGTTTTTGTTGAAATATCGCCATTTCTCAACAGATTTCCATTATTTTTCCATTTAAAAACTCTCAGTAATCAGTTCCCCTTCTCAACTTTGTACATTACTGTTTTAATGACATGGCAGCCTTAAGCATTGTCCATTGCAATCAAAGAGTAATTAAGCCCTTCCAAATTTCAGCAACTTCGCAGAGACAAAAGGGAATATTTTGGATCAAACAAGAGACAAAAAATTTGAACACTTGAAGCAATGGATGTTCCGAGGGTCGCCTCTCAGCTTCACAAAAAGTTGAAAAAGAGTTCTCGAAACTCATCTAAATGAACGATAAATTTTCATTAAAAAAGTAATTACTTTCCCAGCTCCAGAAATCGCTTGAAAGCAATTGAATTACCGCTTTTGTGTTAACTTCTCAGGCCAGAAACTTCGCAGAAAAAATCATTAGAACAAAGTTTTCCTTTCGTACAGCAAAATGTTTTATGCACGGGGCGAAATGAACTTTTACGCCATTACATAACTTTTCACCATCAACAATTAGAACTTTTAACATTTTTATGTTCTTAGATGAAAGAACTTTTCAGCTTCGCTGCCCACAAAATAAATTTATTCATAAGTTGCAAATGGAAAAAGTTTTTCTGTAATTATCTGAAGTGGAAAGTTTGACTTTATATAAATGTAAGCTGAGAACGGAAAATTGCTGAAAACATCGACGACAGCAAGCTCAGTAATTCAATTAAACTTCTTTATTTATTCAACTTCAGAAATTGTCCATGTTAGGGAATGTAGTTTAAGGGCTAGACATTGTTCAAATAGAGGTTTGCATGCCTACAGAACTGATTAAACAATGCCATTGCTTTGTTGTCATTGGTTTTTACACGTTTTTACGAAGAAATTTCAAATCTTACTGCAAAAAACTACATTTTTATCAAAAATCACAATGATGTCATCATATCAACCACATCTTTGCCAGATAATTGTATTAAAAATATCTGAGATAATTTTGCTAAGTAACGAAATGACGGAATTTTATCAGCGATAGGTTCAATTTATAATGGCTTAAGCACATTTGCAGTGTAACGTTGCTTCAAACACGAAACCCCATTCCGTAGCTTGAAAGCATTTTAAATTAGTCTAAAACCTATTGTTTCATTATTCTATCTAGCATTGTTCCTTTGTTTGGAATCCATTTCTCTCGTCCATTGTCTGGCGCAAAGAAGGAAAACCCGTATTTGCTTTTATTCTCATTGCTATCATTAACTTTTATGCTTGAAATGAGCGGTGGAGAAATTCAAATTTGCTTTTTGTCTTAGCAGGAAAAATTGTAAAAATATGCAAATAACGTGGATGGAAGGAGTCAGTCGAGAGACCCGCGTGAAGAGGGGAAAACTTCATCCCCAATCTATTGTTATTAAAATACATCCTATGTCTGTCTGCAAAGAGCTAGAAGGATCCTTACTATTTTAATGTTTTATGCTTGTGTGGCTAAAGTACAGCACCGTGCATTTTTGCACAGATTAATTGACAGAGCTTGAAAATGAAATTCATGGAGACATTGACAGTTCAGCAGGCACAACTGGAAATACAGCAATACAATTAAATGCGGTTTTGGTCCGGGTCCATATTCCACAGTGTTCCAATTTTACTTTTTGATTTCTTAAGTCCAGCTTTTCTCTGCTACGGAATCTAATGTTTGAGATTGTCCAACCTGACTTCTGATTTTGCAAGATTCAGATTCTTTCACCTTCAAATTCTTAGTGAAATAAGTTTCTCCCACAATTCTAGCGTTCAATCTAATTGTTAGCATAAAATTTCCCCCGCCACTGCACTTCAGACATTTCTGCAGAAAGAAACGTACACGGCAAAGTCGTGGTCATTAACAGCCCAGTCAGTATGATCCCATTCAAGATAATGTCTCTCACAAGCAGCGATATCAACTTGTTCATCAAGAAAAAGAAAAAACTTTTTCCATTCGTTTTCATTTTAACTGTGCTTGATATTATACAACTGAGAAAGGGATTTCTGCAGTACGGTAGACAAACCATTCAACATTATCTTGGTTTGGGATAAAAGATAGAATAATAAATTCTCTGCTTATAGCCAGAGAGATGCTCTTGATGTCGAGAGTCGGTGTGGGGAACGGCGAAAAAGTTATCCTTTTTAAAATAGAAAATCCCCTTGTTTAAAAATGGTGCTTTATCTCGAGGAAATATCCGCAGCATTATAAAAAGGCATTGCAAGCTATTTTCTCTTAGCAAAAGATCGGAATACATAATGAATGCGATACGTTATGGCAAAGGAGGTTTAGGGATACAAATTTCTCGACCATTTTCTTTCTCAGCTATTTTAAATTATAGTAAATCCTGGCCGCTGTACGGGGCGAGATAAAAAGGAAAATGAGAAAAACTTTTTTTAATTTATGTCTGGAGAGAGCCACATCTGAAATATATTAGTTTTATGCTAATGATTTAGTTAAAAAAACAGCTTCTGAGGGTGGAATTTAGGGAACCAGACGAGAAACTCTGCTGATTAAAAAAAACTTTTTCTTGTCCAGGATCTGGAAATAATGCCACCCGCTAGGGCCATGTAGAGATTACTGTGAAACTTTGCTGGCGAATGGAATTTTAGTTTTAATCAGTCTAAAAACTGGCAAGCGAACTGGAAAAGTGCTTTTTCTGGTGATGTCTCATTAGCATTTTTCTTTAAATCAGGAACTTTTTAAACAGTTTCTGAATGGTTGGACATAATTTCAAGCATCTTCACAAGTTTTTAGTTTGAACAATTGATAGATTTGGTTCTAAACCTTGCCCGACTTGTGAAGTTTGCTGAAATTATAAACAATTTAACCTGAAATTAATGCAAAATCAACATCAGTTACAGTCAAAATGTGTTCATCTTCAAATCCTGTCAACATTCCTTCTCACAAAATTCCTTCACAGCTTTCCATCCCCAAACAAACATTAATTTTAATTTGCGTCCACCAAAGCGCGGGCTTAATTTGATTGGCAATGTGGAACACTCTAAGCTAACATCGTTAATCCTTTTCTCGCATTTTTTCGGGAACAAGAGTAGAGCAAATAGCATGACTTTGTATATTCGTGGAGTTGGACAGCGGGAAACGCATGTGGATCCCATTACGACGAGAAGAATTGAAGCAGACAGTCAAAAACGGAGTCGAAGAGAAAACAAAACGCAAAGCATGACAAATGATTGTTTTTCATCCGAAAATTATATTTATTTTCCTGGCAGAGAAGGCCCACTGCTTGAAACCAGTGAAAAAGAGTCTCTTTCATTAATTATTCCATGCGAATGCGTATTTTTACAAAGTTTATACAAAAAGGATGATTTTTCAGAAAATCTCGCTTCTGCTTGTCGAAAAAAACTCGAGTTCCGCAAAAGCGAAATGAGAAATAATTTTTCTTTTGTTGGATCATGTCAGAGAAGGCCCCATGATACTGAAGTCGGTCTTAATTTGATGGGTGTGTATTCCTAGTCTTCACTTCACCGTCCACTCGCAACACATTGCTAAGCAAATAATATAAATACGAGTAATTATTCAGAACCTTCGGGTAATGTTAACGTAAATATCCTTTTTAGCTTTCAAACGTGTACAAAATATATTTGTTCGGTTCAGAAATTGTTTTTTTAGTTCTGTAAATGCAAATATTTCTGTAAACCAAGACACTTCAAAATGGTGTTTGAAGATGTTTTAGGTTAAGTTGATACTTAGAGAATTAAAGATGGCTATTTTTAAAGTCTAGCGGACTGATATAAATGTGAAACTGACTTAACCTTGGAAGGTAACAGAATGTGACAAAATATGACAGTGTTTTACAACGGTTAAATACATAAACACCAGTCTATATGTACATAAAAACATATAAAAATAATAAATTCCAAGCAAAATTGTCTTGCACTTCAGATGTTTATGATCTCTGAGACGCTTACGAGTCAAGTTTTTTTCAGGAAAATTATGAACATTCGAAATATAATTTAAAGCTGAAGTAGCTATAGAAAATTGCACCGTTAGGAATACAGAACATGGCTGAAAAATTGAACAATTTGATGTGCTTCGAAAAACGACTTCAAAGGTTATAAAAATACACAGACGTGAAATCCAAACGCCAATGCGCTCCTAATCTTTTAGACAAATTTGTATACAAAGTGGATACAAGCACGTAGCTGGAATACCCTCGGATAAAAACATTGTAACGGCAAATCTACTGCAGAATACGAGATTGCATTGCAAATATTGAAACTTTCTAATGCCAGCGACTGCGGATTAAGCATGAAAAGTTCTATGAACTTTTAATTGATAGAAAAATCTGAAATTTGAGAAAGTTTAAGAATGAATGAATCTTGACAAAGCTGAATTAATTTCCTTCTTTATTGCTCAAGATACGAGAAGAGATGACGAGAAAGAATTTTGAAATTAAATTTCCGTCTCACGTACACGCATTTTCATTTTTAATATTTCATTTCACATTTTTTTCACTTCGTCCATTCAGCTACGCTTTCTTTCCTTGCAGATCAAGAGAAAAATGTTTTTCATCATCGTGCATCATAAATGATTGAAATTCTCTTGAGATTTAATTAAAATTTTTCTCTAGCCTAGGCAACGACGCCGACAGGTAGAAGGTCTCGGCTGTTTCATTATTCGCTTTATTGTCCATCAAGATCCTTAACAAGATTAAAAATGTGATTTTTCAACCCTAACTTCACCTGCAAGCTTACATCATGCGAAAGAGAATAAGAAAAATGGCTTTGGCAAGAACACAAAAAACGTTATGAAAAATGACACTCGCAAAGTTAACAGACAAGATAAAAAGTTACGATTAAAAAGGAAGTTTCAAATGTAGCTGTGTGTAAAATAAAATGTTATTTTGAAACTCAAATTGTAGTTTTGAACAAGATGTTCCTGACAAAATAACTGTAATATGATGTTTTAAATGAATAGAAAGATTTAGACCACGCTAAGATAAGAATACTTATACCTAAGAAACATGAACTCAAGTTTTAAAAGATTTTTTTAAGTAACTCAACATAAGGTGTGTGAAAAAAGGGTGAAGTGTTAGTTGGAAATATAGTGAAGGATAGGACGGAAAACGAAATTTGACTTATGAGACATGTTTGCAGCGCATAAACAAGGAATAATTTATCATAATTCACAAGATGATTCTCGAGGATAAGCGAATTTTTCATTGTCGCGCGATGAACGCATTTTTCTCATTCACATTTTATTGTTGTTTTCCGGGGCAGCATTGAAATGAAAACCACGAAACGAGCTCCCAACTCAAACCCCATGAGAGTTGCCCACGAAAAACTCTTTCCAACTCTTTTCTTTCATCCATTCGCTTCTCCCCCTATGTACATTCTCTCCGACATTTGCGTTTTGCACAGAAAAAAAAAAGAAAACACTTTTCATCTCATCCTTCGCAGCAGCGCTCGGTTGGGGCGGAGTTTTTACTGTATTTTTTGGATCTTTTTCCACGACAAAGGCAAAAAAGTATATTCTGCCAACCAATGAAAAATTCAGTTAGTCGAGAAATGGAAGGAAAGCTCTTTCCACTTCAGCTTGAGCAATAGACACGCAAGAGATTGTTGAATCGATGAATATCAAGAGAATTTTATAAGATTTTAAGGTTTTTCCAAGCCTTCGAAGCCAAGAAACGGATGAAACCTATCAAAAATTTACTAAAAATTGATGACAACATTCTCAAAAAGTTTCCCACCTCAACTCAAACCGACTCAAACACTGCAATAGATTCGCATCGCTTATGTGCACACGAGAACAGTTTTTGGCCATTGCACAAAAATGCATTTCTGTCGGGAAAAAAGCTTCATTCGTAATGCGTGTGCATTGCTCCATCTGTGGCGTGGGTGTGGGGACGAAAACAAAATCCTGCAGGGATGATGATGGGCTCAGCTAGCAATTGAAATATTATATTCAGGAGAAGGCATGACACCATGCACTAAAAACTATGCACAAAACGTCACGAACAAAAAACTGCATGCTCGAATATCCCTAGGTCCGTTCCGATGCAATTTATTCTCCTTTTTTCGGGATATTCTGTCGTTGTCATGCAAATTTTAAAATTTACCAGGCATCTCTATTTGCGGAAAAAGTTGAAAAACAGAAGCGAGTGAGAAAAATCGATAAATTGGCATGCACAAGCACAAAATTCTGCTGAGAACGATGCGATTTTGAAAGTTCTAACAAATTATTTAAAGCAACTGATCTCAACATTACTGAAAAGCTTTCCCGAAAAGTTCTCGTGTATATTAAACTGCCAAATCTCTTTCGGCAAAAATCCTAGTAAAGCTCAAAAAAACTTATTGAACCGGCAAAAAGCTTTAGAATTAATTAAAAACAAAAGTCTGCCAGATTTAATAGTTTTGGTAGTTTGAATGGAAAATGCTTCTCATGATCATACATTCAGAATAAAACGGCACTGGTCTAGAACAACTATGTTTGTAGATGATGGATACGTTGATAGAAAGTTGAAAATCAATGCAAGTTAACTGTTTTCAAGGAATTCTGGGAAATTTGCGACAAAACAATACCAATTGTACAATATTGTATCAAAAAGATGCAATTCAAGCTAGTAACGTACTGAAGTTTAGGTGATTGCATTAGTAAACGGAACAATTTTTTGACATAAACTTACAAAACTGTCAACAACAGTTGATTGAAACTTCAAGTTTGTCAGTTTGTCATTTTTCGATATAACTATTATGACCAACAAATATGTTCAAAGTTCAAACAACTCGTCTTGTTTATAAAGTAATCCATAAAAAACACATTAGATCAGCAAACACACAAAAAGCGCTTGGCAAAAATATCAAAAATATGAAACTTTTCTCGTTCCTCGAGTTTTAATATGAAAATTCACGAAAGTTTTTCGTGGTAAACTTTTTCCTGGAAATTGAATTTAATATTTAAATAGAATATTATTCAGATATATTTTTTGATAATGCTTACTCGGTATGGTTTATTATACGAAATTATTTATCAAAATATTAATTAGGTTTTTTCGCTTCGTGCTTCATACATTTATAGTTTTAATAACAAAAATTTTGTTCATTATGAAAACGATTATGAAAATATATTAATTCTGACTGAATTTGTGGCAAGCATGGAATCAAATGAGAGTAAATTAAAATTTTAAAAATGCTAAGCGTTGTTGCAAAAATGAATCGGGTCTTAATGAAATTGTGGTTGATTATTATAGAACGGGAAATTGCAATGTTGATGATGTGGTGAACACAGTGTGGATTGATTAAAAGCTAATTATTTGATAAAGGAAGGTTTTGATCGACCTTGATCCAAAGTAATTATATGAAGCGAAATTTATTTTTAATCATTCTTAATTTTTAAGCTATGGTTAACTACTTTGACAACAAAAACGTCTTGATCTGTTAATTTACGAAATATCAGAAAATGTATAAGTTCAGTAACATTTTGTTGAACGTTTGCTAAAAGATGAAAAACACGAATTTGCTTTTTAAACACAATTATTCAGTCAAACAAAACAAAACCAGAACACGAACTGTGTAAACTTTTGACTTATAAACTATAAAATATTTAGTTGAAGTATTATCTTAATGTTAAGCTTCTACATTCTCAATCTGTTTCATCTACAAAACAAAACTTGAAACCTGTTCAAGTTTCAATAAATGGTAAGTAAACGAGTACAATTCAACTTCAAAGTAAGCAGTCAAACAGATGAAATGGGTTTGAATGCCGTCGCGAAACAAATTTTTTGTCCAAACATTCACTTCCACCTAAACGATTCACCGCACAATTCAACAGCTGATATTTTCTGGCAATTGAATCCATAATGATGACAATCACTATAAACTAATTTAAATCTAACACAATGCGCTTATATGCAAATTTGTAGCCTACATAATCGATACTGAAGCCTCAATGTGTGCATGAGACTTCATTGCGTTGCCACAGTCATTATTGTCATTATTATATTTTACAATCCAAACTGATCAGTGTTTATGATATTCTCATGAGTGGAAACATAGAAATTTAGAAAGTGAAAGTTCAGATTCCAATCACATTTGCCTTGGAATCATGTGCACTTGACTCTTGATCTTGTTCAACCTTCTAAACTCCACACAAATTCCATAATTCTAGCCAGCTGAGAACAGACCAGCTTTTCTGACCACTTGACGATGTTTGTTGAATGACACTAATTATTGAAGTATTACGGGCACTGTTATTGAAAATAAACGTTGCATTTTTTCGCCGCTCTGGCACAGATTCACTTTTTATTTTTATTGTACTGAAAAACAACACGTGTTCATATAATTGTGTGTATTTTTTTAATTTATATATTTTATTAAGCAAAAAATTCGCTGCGAAAAAAATGCATTATGAATACGTACATAGGCGGGATTAAAGTGGCTGCATGATTGCACGCGTACAAAGCCGTCACCTGATACAGTTTTTTCTCTTTAAATAACAATGTTTGTTTTTGTTGATGTCGATGATGGAACGGCCGTAGTAATGAAAAAGTGTGCAGTGATGCGAAATATTATTTAGGAATTATGAATATTTAGATCAGAAATTTATTTATTTTTCACGTTTTTTGCTTCCAGGTTCGCGGTCAAGCTGTTATCTATGACATAAAGCGGCGTGCAACGCTGGAGAATTAAGGAATCTTGAATAAATCTTCATTTAAAGGTTAGCTTTCCAATGGCGAAGCAATTTCACGGACCATTTATCAAAAGAACGGAATTCTTTGCAGATCCGGAAAAAGCGAAGGAAAGCAAATATTTCACTTTTTCAGAAAGAAGCGTAAAGAAAACATTTCCCGGATATTTCCTTTGATGTCCGAGAAAAAAGAGAATTATTGCTGTTTTCGTTCCACCGTTGCGTGAACTTATGTGTTTTGCATGTGTCTGCAGTGAGAATCTAAGCGGAAGATAAAAACAAAAAACCTTCGTTTGTGTGGGACGAAAAATTTCATTTATTTCGTTTCGTTGCGTGCCCCCAGCTTCCCGTACATAGCTCGAACAGTTGTTGGCAGTTTGAGTCCCCACACCAGGCGCACGTTCAGAAGAAATATGGGATATTTTTCACATTGTATGCAGAATTCTGCTGACCATCGTTGCCATTATAATGTAACTCATTCCACAAGTCCCTGAAAAACGAAACCAAAAATAATGTTTAACATTCGGTGAAATGTAAAAGCCTTCTCACCCACGCTCAAAAAAAATGAGAAAGAAATTTTTACATTCCGAGCAGCAGCATGGACGGTAAAAATGTATGCTGCACACATTCGAAAGGATATAAAGTAGGATAAAGTTTAAAAATTTCAAAACTCCGCCTACAGAAAAATGTGTTACACGAAAAAATAAACTTTTTTGCTCGGAACGTTAAAAATTAAACCCTTTTCCAATCCCTTCTTCCTGCTACTCCATTATATGGTTCCGTTCGTGCGTATGTGTAAGTAAGGAATTTAAAAGTGAACTCGTGACGATGAAAATTCAAAATGTTTTCAATTTTCGCCTGCAACTCCGCCTTAGAAATTTTTCGGTTTTCTTTCTGGCTTTTCTTTTAATTGGAAAATTATCAGAAACTAGCGGAGAAAGTTAAGAAAGATAAAAGTTGATTTGATCAATGATAGTTTCTGAAGAAACCAATTTTTAAGATTAACAGTTTGGTAAGTGGTTTTCTCGAAATAATTTATTTGCAAGTAATTTCATTAGAAATTTAAAAAATTCAAATTTTATGCAACAAAGACTTTATAATTGAAATAAAATGCAAATCAAGTTTTCATTCATCAAACCGTTAATCCAAAAACATGTTTAAGAAAAAAAATTAGTTTCTTTGCTGCACAAATCTTAAAAGGGGTAAAAAATAATGACAAGGGTTGTTCAATAGATGTCACTAGCAACGGCTAAAGAGAGTTGTGCTTTGCATTATACGATTATTCATTCATTCAGGTTTTTTCTGCCCTTTCTCTTCTGCACATCCAGTCATGACTGGTGAAAATGCGATGATTTTCTTTTGTCTCTTAGATGGAAGCATCAGTTGGTCGAAGGAACTTTTGACCTTTCAAAAGCCTTGTTGATTCTTGTTTTCTTTGTATTTATTTTCAGTTGCAAATCTACATGGATGTTTTGTACAAAATACTTTTACTTAAAAACAACGGACATCAAATCTTCAATAAAACAGCAAACTCAATGTATACTTGCAGTCACCAAATCAGCTAAATAAAAAAAATATTTTTCACGCAGAAGCTAACCGCATTAAAAGTTCCTTTCTCTAGCTTGCTATGGAAGTTTGATTAGAACATGATTAGACGTCAGAAACTTTCATCAGCATGCTTTCTCCCAAACTTCGACTCTTCATCAACATCACGAGGGAAAAAGTCAGCTTAGAAAATTGTTTGGAAAATTTTCCATAGAAAGCTAACATTGTGTAAACTTATGATGGCTAATATGGTATACGGTAATTGAGAAAATCTAAAGCAAAAATTTTTCCATCTAAAAGCTGTAAAAATCTGGAGAGATTGGGGTTTGTAACAAGTTGACAATCTAAATTATTCTATTTAAACTGAAAAACTATACATACAAGTGATTTGAGCAGAGAAAATATAAAAAGAACTTTATCATGGACTTTTCAATCTCTCGTTCTCTCGGCAAAAGTTTGATTGCCTGATTTTGCTGAGGGTTTTGTAAGGGAAATTCCCATCAGATTTGATGCTGCCTCGCATTTGACACATGAAGAGGTTCATTTAGGAGAAAAACTTTGGATTTATAAATTAGCGTCATATTCATAAGCAAGCTGATTGAAATCAACGGATTCCGGTTCCAAAGCACTAGTCGTTAGTTGTGCAACTCAAGTCACGAGAAATTCTCATGGAAAGCATCTTACGCTACTGAAACAAGATTTTCAACAAAATTTCCCCCTTTTGCGATGCTGCTGAAACGGTCATCCAAGCCGTGACCTTTCATAAATTATTCAACACAACCGAAATTCATTTTTCCAGATTCTTCTGGACCAGTTTTTTTTTCAAAGACTTGCTTTTCAGAACTTCCTTGGAATTTTAAAATCAAAATAATTCAGTTTCAGGACGTCCCATTTGAAGAAAGGTTGATTTCAAGCCGCATTCTTGCTAAATGGCAAAGAAATTTAATCAAAAATGATTTTATTGTTTATAAACGTTTGAAAAAGTTACTGATGCTTGGAAGCAAGTGATGTGTGAAGGTTCCGTTCATCCTGAAATGGATAAAAACTTAAGAACCGTGTTTAGGACCGTCCCTATCCGAATAGTTTCATTACGGAAAATTAAACTTAATGTTATTAAAAGCCTTCACAAACTAACAAAATGTTACGAAAACGAAAGTAAACAATTTTTCATAAGCAAGGCGAGTGAATGTTCTAAAGGAAAAATAGTTTGAGCATCGAAACATGAAAAAACAAACTGCCCATCTCCGACCGAACAGCGCACTGAAAGATGATAGAAAGTAAAATGGGGTGACGGGAGGGTGTGCGCACGTATATAAAATAGATATGGAAGCCAGCAAGCGGTGTGGGTGAGTGGAAGAATAAATTTGATAAAGCCTGTTTGAATGATGAAAGAACACGAAAGGGTCCACACACGACCGTCCGAGATAAAAACCGAAACTTTATTCTTCTTACGGACAAAATCCATCCATTACACCCCACACCACTTGCCTTTAGAGTGAATTTCAAGATGGCATGGTTTATTGATTTAATAATAACGTCTCACTCCGGCACACAATTGTGAACCAAAGCAGAGAAGGCGAAAGAAAGAGGGTCAACATCGACGGTAGTTTCAGGCTATCTTTGTTTATTAGAACTAATTAAAATCTTAATTAAATGATTCTCGAGTGAACTAGCTTTGCATGGAAAAACTTGTTTCTGTTTAAAAGCATTGATACGATTTTCTAATGTTCGTGTTGCTTCACAAAATATTTAGATTCTACGTGATATTTGATACTTTTTCGACGAACTCGTGACTAGAAAAGAAAAATATCGTGACCAAAGTTCCTATAAGGTTAGGTTTTTGTATCGAATTTAAAGAGATTATTTTTCATTATGAAACGTGAAGTGTAGTTTAATGAATGATTGTTATAAAGACCGGAAAAAATTTATTCTTTTCAGGAAACGTTGAGAATCATATCGATGCTTTCTTCATCGTATAAAGTTAAAGTTAAGTAAAATATAAAAAGTCGTTAGAATGGCAACGAAACGTTGTTTGGTTCACAAATAGCAGACTTTGACTTGCCAATCCACTCTTATGATGACTGAGAAGATTTCACGGCTCCAAAATGTGGCTTTTAAAGTAAGATGTTTCCTTCAACGAATAAATAATTCTGATTTTCTTCCTGAAATATAATCTGTAAAATCATCTGTAAATTCTACCAGTGTCGTAACCAAAAAAAACAGTTTAAATAAAATTTCAATTTATTTGAACATCAATGCTTAGTTTTATTCTCAACATTAATCATTCTACAAATTTGCAACGTCGCATCAAATTGGTACACGTTGGAACTTGTTGCTTTCGTTTGTTTTTGCCAGAACAAAAAATGTTCTCCACTTTTTTCTGCCCGGTCGTCAAGGACAAACAGTTCTCGTTCACACTTTTTTATCCAAACATTGGATTCTTTTAAACGGGTTGTCGTTACATTTTATTTCAGCTCGTTTAGCCCCAGTCCAAAGCTTGTTTTGTCATAAATTCTTGCTACTATAATATTAAATGAGATAGAAAAGTTTGAGATAAAAAAAGCTAAATTATGCAAAACAAAAATTTATCGAAACTCTGCCTTCGAAGTTTCTTCGACATGCCTTTATAGCTTTACAAAAGTTTGGTCTCATCATCATATCATGGAGCATAGTTTGAACAAGCAACGTTTACAAGCCCGAACAAGTAATTTTCTCGCTCTGCCGTCCACATTCGTCAACTTTTGTGCTCAACTTGTGTTTTATAGAGTCACGACTTGAAGAAAAATCCATTTACCAGCACAAGCTTGTGTTTGAGGGTTGGGAGTCCCTCTTCTAATAATTCTAATTGGAATTTTCTAACAGAAAACTTTCCCTCTTTTGGGAAAACTAACTCCGTACAAATTTTCTCTCTATTGACGTACATGAGCTTCTTTCATCCCAAACTCACTCTTCTTTCCTTCTTTTCCACTCCACAACCCCAAAGCAGGCCATCATTTAACAGGCCCCCGAAATGGTTGAGGTAAAGGGATAACACCATTCAAAGTCTCCCTTTCCACCCACCCCAACCCATTCCACTTACTCGAAGCTCTCGTTTAGTTTCATTTTATTTTCAAACTAGCTCACACAACAAGCTGTAGACGTATACAATTTATTGAAGAGAAATTTATATCACTTTGCTAGCACAGAACTAAACTTCTTCTTCCAACTTAGATGGGCAAAGATGCAGAATTTTCATCAAGCATTCTTGAATTAACATTTTTAAACAAGTCCTAATGCCTGGTAGTCTGCACAATCGAAAGATTCGAACTTAATTTATCACCAAAAACGTCCAAGCATCGCTGGGAAGCAGAGGTAACGTCCAGTTCTATAAGTCTTGATTAACGATGCATGCTTCAAACTTGTGTGCATAATAAAATTAAATATTTCATGCAAATAAATTGCTAGCTTTTTTCATGTGCCCATAAATTTCTAAAACGGCCGACAACCACCCCCAAACTGAAACTAGTTCTTCTCGGTGCTGCATCAGTTGAGGTTTGTTGCGGGCAAGACTTCATCATCATTATTCTTTCTCGTTCGTCGTCTTCAAGCACTTTTATATGCAATGCAATGAACAATTCAGGGAACGCAAGTTTTAGAATTTTTTGTCCAGATAGCCTGCAAATATATGGTATGAAAACTTGATGCATGAAAAACTTGTTAAAGTGATAGATGTTCTTACATTTGATATTTTTTTAGTTAAGGTTTTCAATGTTTGGTCATTTGATAGTCAAGCAGGTTGTCTTTGCAACGTTGTGTTGTTAAATATTTTACAATTTTCACTTTTCAGTTGAAAACAATTTCATTGACACCAAGTTGTATAAAAATATTGACAGGATTCAAGAGAATCGATCACTAAATCCGGAAAGAATTGCACATCGAGAAGAAAACCGGACCTCCTAGCTCGGTTGATGTTCTACATGCTCGCCTGGAAATGTTTGTTTCCGCTTTCTACCGTTCAATCAATTTTTTGTCGTGTGGGACCAACTTTTCAAGTCATTTTTCATTTCCTTTTGGAAAAAAGTGGATTTCTCGGAGTTTATTATCTAAATTGAAAACATTTCCTTTTATAATCAATGTCCAAGAGTGAATCGACGAATTTTGCAAATCGCTATTGAAAGAAAGTTTCAGCAAATCCCTTAAATGTCTAATGAAGCATGTTAATTTTTCCCAACCAGACGAACTTTACGTCCCTGTTTCATGGAAAACACCTTTATCAATAGACATGCTGAATCGATAAAATATTACATTAAAAGGAGACTTCAGTGTTGTCGTGCATGTTTTCGTGGTATGCATTAAGGGTTGTTTGCAGAGAAACCTTTTCCAGCTTTTTCCTGTCGAGTTTAGTTTGTGTCTTGAGCCAAAAGAAAAGATCCGAAGTCCATCGTCAATATTCGATGATCTGAAAACTGCTGAATAAACAAACTTTGATTCAATATTTTCATCCATTACAAATTTATCACCTACACAACATGAACAGTAAGTTTGTGTGGATTGCCTGAAAGATATTCTATTAAGGATCTTTTCTGGGAGATTATGATGAAAAAACATCCGAGAAAAGTTTTTCGGAACCCTTCCCTCAAAAACTATTCTTTCGAAGCTATGTGATGGAAAAAGCAAGCCCACCCTCAAAATGTACACATTCAACCATCAACGTAAGCAACAAAACACCCCCAAACAAGTTCTTTTCATCTCCTAGATATCAGTCGGTCAGCCTTGCTTCGTCGTTGCCTGGCAACAGCTTTTTAAGATAATGCTTTTCTCGGGCATTTTACGACGTTTCGTTTTCTTCTTCGCTCTACTGGGGTGGATGACGAGTGGGATGGTTTGCACGAAAGAAAAGGGTTTCAACTCGAATACACAAACAAGCTGCAAAAAGTTTAATTAATTCCATTACGTTATCGTCAGAGACAACACGAAAACGCTTTGAACATTAATCACATCGAGTTCTCGGGGCTGTTTTCTTCTTTAATCCTTTTCTTAATACTTTAACGGCTTTCGAGAAGAATTTTCTCATTTCGGGCAAGCAACATAAACAAGAATTTAATAAAAATTTGGGAAAATTTTCGTCCCCTTCGGAAGATGCTTAACACAATAGGAATCGCAAGTTGCAGAACATCTTTCGAGATGTGCTGAGTCACCCTCTTGGTCAACGTTTCTTCTTAAATCTTGCAAAACAGGTTCATTTTGACCTTTGCCATACTCAGCTTTCTTGTTAGATGATACATTGGACGGAATCTGTTTCGAAAGGGGTTGAAAACTGTTACCGTGAGAATCTTTACATTAACAGTGTTGTAAAAGTTATTTTCGACGAACATTTCTGCGAAATTTCGTTGTTTTTACTTTCAATGCATTTTCAGGTTGAACTCACCACGATCCCTTTTCGAATCAATGTTATCTATTTTCTAATTCATCCGTCCACATCCTGATAAGTCCGGTCCGTGTTCTTTTTCGGTTCTTACGAGAGTGTCCTTTCGGTGACCTTCTGCAGCGCTAGGGATATGGAAAGATATTTCATGCCGAAAAGGGTCTTCAGAGGAAATTTTAAATGTTTATCATCCTGTGCATGATGATGCCGGAGCCATTCATAGTGATACTTTATCACAGAGCATCGAGTGAGAGTGTAAAAAACATTCAATTTCTCTTATTAATATAGAAAGATTGATTAATATTTAGTTGAGCTCGAATGATGCTATGGCAAGTCTGTGTATATTCAAATTACCGAGTCACTCTTTCATGCTTCCATGAATTTTACGATCCTAGCCCACTCCATTTACGGCTTCGTAATAAATCATAAATGTCAATTTTATAAAATTATTCGTCTCAGAGTACATAAGACTCTCCTTTCATACATGGACTTCTTGCCTTACACCATCATTTACCGGCCATGTCTGTTTAAATTAATAATTATTTAAAGGTACAAAAGGCATTAGAGCTTCAAAAGAAAACGAGAGTTTAATAAAGTGCTTTGAGTTGGGGAGAGAGTGATGGATGAGAATGGCAAGGCAAAAACTAATATATCGAATGAAGCCCTTGGTTATTAAATTGACATCAAGACGACGTTTAGAAGAGACGCAGCAGTGATGTAGACTAATTGAGTTTAGACAGTCTTTAGTTTCGTCTTTTACAAGCAGAGACTTCATTTTGTTGTTTTTCGGACTTTTTTAAACTTATTGAGATCAAAAACTGTTCCATCACAACCCCATTTATAAACAAAACCAATAAAAATTTGCTGCTTCAAATTGTGTTGATTCATCGCTTAATAAAATTCAATTCAATTCGATTCAACTTAACCGATAAATCGTCTGTGATGTGAACAAGAAATCCTTTCCAATTGTTGTCGATGTGCAAAGAAATGAAAAAGAATTTTGTTTTTTTTTATATACTGTGAAATTGCACAAAAATTGTCGGACCGAGAAGTAAGAATTCAAAGCCAAATTCTCGAACGAGTCTTTGTGGGGTGGCGAAAGAAATAGCAAAGCGTGGGTAAGACAAACAAAAAGAACATTTGAGAAACTTTATAATTTGAAAATTTTCCATTAATTTTGTCTTTGGTCATTGTTCGAGTCGATAGCAGCACGAAGAATTAAAAAAGTTTATCATTGTGCTGTGCACATAGAAAATATAATAAATTATAAAATTATCTCTGGGAAGAGCTTCGTTCGTGTTCTTATTCTTCTTATCTATCTTGTCGGTTGGAAAGTTTTTAATAAAACTTTCATTCGACTACAAGTGGATGCTGGGGACAACGTTAAGGATCTCCATAGAACAATGAGACTCGACTTTTCTCGATTTCAACTTGTCTTCGGCTTCGGCACAATCTCATCTTGTTTTATGCTTTAACAGAAATTTCTACAAAAACTCAAATAACTTTTTGTGTCCGGGCTATAACCATATACAAAATATATGAATCCATTTATGCTGTTCTTGTGGGTTAGTCGGGCGGGCCAGAAGAAGAAAGAGTGGGCAAGGATTCGGTGAATAATTCAGAAATTTGTTGAATGGGGCTTTTCTTTCCCTTCTAACGTTCGAGTGTTGTATGCAGTAAGGCCAATCGAACAATACCAAGCCCGGATGCCTGAAATCTTCTGAACATTTTTGTTGCTACTAGAGCTTGAAAAATCCTTTCAAGTTGAATTTCTTGGAAATAAAAGACAATAAATGATTCTAGGATCTACAAAAGAACCGTAGTTCAAAGCAACAAACATTGCCACATTCAGTTGGTTCAGTTCAAAACGAAAACTTACTTAATGTCTTGACCCAACACTATTAATATGATTTAGAAAAATGGCCATTGCACGTCTGCACATGCTTTAACAATGCACTCAAAGCCTCTCAGCGGTAAATTGATATTGATTTCCTTAATTTCGGACATTCTGAAAGTGAAAATTTGGAAATGCGACCTGTTGCTTTGGAATGTTGACAACGAATAAATTAATGCTTTAAATTTGAATTTGTGAGCCAAAGCTCAATGTCATTTTTGGCTCCAGTTTTCATTGCGTGCAGTCAAATTCCGTTTCTCCAACTCTTAAGCTTCATTGTTATTCCAAAATTTCATTCAATTCGTAGAAGTTCTTGATTTTCATCCTTTCAGCCAAGAACACATTATAATAAGACGGAGTGAAGAGAGAAGCAACATGTTCGCATAACCGGACACTCAAGAAGGAGAGAACGAGCTGCAAAATCCTTATCCTTCTCTACGACGAGGGTTATTTTTAAGTTAAAGGCGTGGTTTTTTGCTTTCCTTATAAAGCGAGAGAAAAAGAGAAAAACCCCAAAGATTATGTGCAGTCACTTATATGTCAAATTGGAGCCTTTTTTCTATATGTAATACAGCAAAGAATGGAGCAGGGTAAAATAGGGTGGCAAAAGCATCCCTCGAGGAAATACTTTTCTTCTTCTCGACCACACGTTTTCCATTTCTCTCACTCTTAGCATGAAAAATGTATTTCTATACAAGAGAAAGAAGCAAAAACTTTGCATAGTCGCATATACATCATCATAAAATATGGATACAACAACACGAAACATGGAAGGAGTGCTATTAAGATAGATAGCTTGAAACTATCGTTCAGTCTTTTTCCCACCTTCGCCTTCTGCCCATCTCTCCATCTCCGAAGGAAAGAGTTGATGCTCGAAGCCAACATGGTAACTTTTTGTTTCTGCTACAGGAAATAGGGTTAGGCAATGACTGTACTGCGGAACATGCTGGAATATGCTACAACATGCTGTAATTTGCAAGAAAGTGTATTTTATTACAGTTCACACTTTCGCTATTTCGAAAAATTCTTTCTAGGTTTAGCTTTGGCACCTAAAACTTTACTGAAGTGAACGATCAACATAAACTATAGTTTTCATGTGTTGAGATGTGTTTTACTAATGCTTCAAAACAAAGTTTTAAAGGTTCCAGTTTCCAAGTTAAACAAAACTTTGAAGCAATATGAAATCATTGCATTATCAAATCTGCGACAGTGGTTTTGCTTATATATACCAAAATTCATGCAAATTTCCACTATTTAAGTGTATAGCAGTACTATCTGTACCATATGATACTGCTAGAACCTTAGTCAACCCCTAGTTCTTGCAGTTTTTAAATTCTTTGTTCAAGCATCTCTCCAACCCGATTATTTAGCAAAGGAAACGGAAACTTTTTGAGCAGGCATGTTCATCGTACATAAATTTTATGTTTCTCAAGCTCAAAACTTGTACAATTTTATGTGTGCACAGCAAAGCTAGAATGATAGTACATTAAATTTTATTATGGAACAATTTCTCCTCGCATAAAACTTTTCTCATTGTCTGATTTTTCCCTCTTAGCTATAAGCTTTTTCTCTCTTTTACTTTTTTACAACGTCGACAACGACTTTTATTACTATCTCGATGTGAAAATGTATAGAAACTTTATGCTGCAATTCTTTTCGGGTTTAGTTTTCTTTTTTCCATCTCTTGTGTGCTGCCTTTTTGTCGCATCCTTCTTTTCGTCTTTCATGGAGAAATTAAAATTTTATTTATTTATTTAAGCCTGGTTTCAGTCCTTTTGGACAAAGGCATGACACGGAACAAAAGTCATTACATGCTGCAGTCCGTTTTGAACAAATGCTTGAATGTCTTTGCTCCATCCAGAGAACGTTGTAGGTAGAAAATCTCAAAGTTCCAGGAGTTTTCCGCTGGTAAAAATCCATCCATCGTTGATCGTTTCGCAATAGTCTTTTAAAAAGTTTCTCGGTGCGTTCTTTAAATCGATTAGTGAAGATAAACAAACCAACAAAAAACGAAATGAAATTATTAA
>JPYR01000336.1:856-29173 GCA_000775305.1 Belgica antarctica
TGTCGAGAAACTATCATAGTTTCAATGATATGTTCCTTATTCTGACAAATAAATGTAGTTCCCCGAATAATCACGAATGACTCACAGCCCGTCATTTTCTAAATTGTGCTATAATTAAGCGTTCGAAAAATTATTCAAAGTCTTTACTTTAAAGCCAAAACATGAGGCTATAGAAAAATACATTTACAAGTGCAAAACTGCAGGCGGCTGCCGAGTTATCGCTGAATAAGTGACTTTTTTATAATTGTTTTTTCATAGTTTTCCACAAAATTTCAATTTCCACATCATTTTCAGGAAAAACTTTCTCAATGAACTATGTTGTCATAATCTCACATATTTTAGCTGCTTAAAACAAAAAACCGCAAGCCTAAAAATATTGTGGATCAACAGGAACTTGAGCAAATGTTTTTTCACAAAAGTGGTATAATAATGTGTCGTGGTACTGTACATTTATTTCGCGAGGCCTGTGCTTATATCAACTTCTTACTATGCAAGCCAAATTATTGAACTGAAACTGGAAGGTTTTGTGCAGTAATGCTAACATTCAGATAACCTAGAAGAAAGAAAGATTTAACATTAATGTAACCAATGCTTAAAAACTAAAAGTATCAAGTATTTTTTTTGAGGGGCAACTCACATGTAGAGTTGGCCTGATTGTATTTATGACAAGAATGACAGCCGTACTAGTCAGAAGTGTCGGCTGGAATTATCATTTTCCACGTTAAAACAAAAAGATAACAACTATCTACCTTTAGAAGAAATTTAGAGAGGGAAGCCAAAAAGCTGTAGAGTAATGTGTGTCGTAAAGTTCTAAGCGTACTTTTAATCGGCAAATAATTCGAGTAATTTTGGGTTTTATTTGACAAAGTAACTTTGTTTTCTTGAAGCATTAAATACGTATATGAAATCTCATTTGACAGGAATAACAAGAAGAAAACTTTATTAAATGGAGAAAATTTTAAAACTGGCTTTTAATTATCTTTTACAGGTTGAAGAAAGTTCTTGTAAAATGGCAAAGGTTTGTTTGATGAAACTTTCAGAAACAAATTTTTGTTTTTCATCATATCATCTTCGACCTTTAATGATTGGAGATTTGCGGGGATAAAAGAATCCAATTAATCAACCAACCAATGTTTTAACACTAGGTTTCCAGCTTGTTGAGTCATTGAACTCTTTCGTTAGAAGTCCAGTGGCCCTTCAAGTGGACGATTCCTGGCAATTTGACAAGACATCTCTGCTGCTTAAGCTCCTGGTTCAACTGAATCGTGCTTTGAATGATTCTTAAACGTTACAGCGCTTGGTTTGTTTCGCTAGAAGATCTTTCGCAACTAGGTTCTGACTTTGATGAGTGACTAAGAGTGCTGTAAATTGTAATTTTATTCGAAGCTAATTTCTAGCTCCATCCAGAATTGAAACTCCAAAACTTCTTTTCTTGTATTTTTATTAAAATTATCGACAATGGGGCAGTATCGCAAAGCGATAATGGCACATTATTATTTTTTTAAACTTTATTTTCGAATTAAAAAAAACAGAAATAAGGAAAAGCAAAACTGGTCAACATTTCAAGATGCATCGACCAATTATAAAAAAAATATTTGTCATTTTTCTTTCAAAACTTATATTATTTAAGTAAATTTATGTCTTAGTATGAATTATTGAAGTGCCAATCTTTTTCGTTTGTAATTTTTTTAATTTCGGCGTCTCGGTTTGACATTTGTTAATCCCACACTTTTTGGCAAAGTGCTTTAAAAAAGTTTAGTCTAACAGAATTCACAATTAGGGATTTTCTAAAGGTGAATTCACTTCGTCAATAATGTAATACTCGAAATTATTTGTAAATTTCTCGATTTTTGCATGAATAATTTTTCACTTCGCCGACACAAAAATTGATACGAGGATATCTTAAAATCGAAATTATGTACTACAATCTTCGCATCCTTTCTAAGTTTTGCCGATTCTTCCTCAAAAATATTATCATCGCTTGTCATTAAGAATTAGGAAATACCTATAATCATTTAGGTTTCATCTCAATTAAGCACAGTGTATACACATCCACGTGATTTTCAATAAGATTCTGCAATTTTCCTGGATTGAAAGTGATTTGAAGAATTTTTCACTTGCTATAACATGACAATTTGTGAGTCAGTTCGTCGTTTACAAAAATAATTATTCGTGATGGCAAAAAGATGATTTTTCTTTCTAGATGAACCATTTTTCATCGAGTGATAAAGTATGAACTCGGTTCTCTCGTGAAGTTTGTCATGCACGAGACGTTCACGAAAATGTCAAAATATTTAAGAGATCTGTGGTAGATCTGTTCATCTTTCCAAAAAGTATTGAAAACAGTTGTTCCTGCAACTTTGTATGAGAAACTGCAATAAATTTTCGCAATCGAAAAAGTAATCGTTTTCTTTCAGTTTTTGAATAATTTGTCGACACGAGTAACTGGTGATTGCAAAAAGTTTACTTTTCATGATTTTTGAAGTTTCGATCGAGAAAATTTATAGCTGCTGAAGTGAAGAAAAAGTTTTCTCAATACTTTTTAGCAATTCCAGACCATTCAATTGGCGATTTATCAAATTGACAGCTTCTTGAACATCTAAGCATGTATAAAGCGATTGGTTTCATCATCAGAAAAGTTGGCTTTATAGAAAAATCTTCTGTCAAAGAATAATTCAAATAAACTTAGTAAAATTACAAAGTTGATTAACATAAAACTAAATCATTTCGTATGTTCAGGTGAACTTCTGTCGAACTGTTCAATAAAAAAATACTCGCGGATAATAAAAAAAACTTAAAGATCAATTAAGAGAAAGGAAAAATTCTTCAATTCTTTGCCGAGCAATTGCATTTTCTTCTGAATTTCGCTTTAAATTTATGAATTTAACTTCTGAATTTCATTTAAGCTATGTACACCTTATTTTCATCATTAAAATTACTTTTAAAACTGAATCGATTACGGCGCTGTTTTCTTAAAAAATATCAACTTATATATAAGTTTTTTACTTTTCCTCAGATTATCTGTTTGTATCTAATATTTTCTCTTTTGGAAACTTATTTGATGTTTTGATATACAATGAATTAACCACCTAGCTCCTTCTCTTCCTTCTCTTTAATTTATTTAAACTTTATATTTCTTCACTTTCTTTATCACCACATGTCAAAATGCTATTGTTGTGGATTGTGTGGAAGGTTCGGTGGCGGTCCCTACAACGAGAGAGTTCGTGTCGGTGTGAGATAAATCAGTCGTCATTTTGAAACTCAAAATCTCTTACTGGTAATGCTGGATAGGGAGCTTGCTGCAACATGTGATGTTGTGGAATTTTCGGGCCGTCTTCTGCCTTTTCTTCTTCTCGACGTTTCAGGCAAGCGGCTTTTGGATTCAAATTTCTCTCTAAAATTTTAACTTGGGTCAGCAACAAATCTACGTTTATAACAGAGGTAATGAAGACTCACCTCTAACTTGCTGTTCAAGCGTCATTATTACTTCGACAGCCATATTAAGGATGCCGAGTTTTGTCTGAGGCTTGTCAGTTTTAAGATGTGATGTGCACATTCGTCCCAACTCTTTGAGTGCTTCGTTGATATCACGAATTCTTATTCTGATTGAGAAACATTACAAAACGTTATTCAAATTCCAGAATTTTTAATTTGAATTCCTCACCTTTCCCGAGCATTATTCGCTTGCCTCCGTTCCTTCTCTTTGCGATCTTTTTCACTGGGATCCATGTCCTCGTCGTCTTCATCTTCGTCAGCACTAGAGCAACTGCGAGATGTTTTGCTACTTTTTTTATTGTGAATATTAAAATTGGATCAGAAAAAGTTGGAAACAAGCAACAATCTTGAGTGTTACACTCAAGACTTTGCTAACACAAAATCAATGAATTCTACTCACTACCGTCTTTGTCTTTTCTGTCCGTTGGCTTTGTTGGCTGCTGATCCACTAACTGCTTGGCTGCTGCTGGGCTTAGTGTCTGCTTCTGGAGGCTCTTTTCTTTTCTCTGAAAGTTTGATACATGTCATCTCAGTCTGACTATCACATTCTCGCGAACTTACTTGATGCTGAAGGTACACTCGTTCGTTCAACCTTGACCGGGATGTCAAGGGGTAATGAAGCGCTCGAATCCTGATTGAGACTGGTTCCAGGTGTTTGATTTTGAGGTGTTTGTGAAGGTACGAATGAAGCATGACCACTCAGACCAGCTGCTTCCATACCGATAGGTAGGTTCATTTGTGGCTCACAATGACTTCTCAGAACGTTGATGGCATCGTCTAATCGCTCTTCCATACGGGTTCCCTGCAATCAAAAAGAACCTATTAGATTCACCACGTTTGGCACTAGACTTGTGAAGGCACATAAAGCGCAGGCAGCCTTTCAAATGTCAATCTTCAAATCAACAGGTTGTGGGTGAACCAAAAACACACGGTCGTCTACTCACCGTTACATTTTCAGCCTGATTTCTGAGCATGCCAAAAGCTTCGTCTAACATTTCAGGTTGATTCGCCTTCAGTCGTCGAAAATCAACAAAGATGTTGTAAAATAAAATCACAGGAAAGAACACAAAATGCAAAAGAAAATGTTAATTAAAAATCATGGCTTCGATATTAAAAAACACGCAATGTCAATAGCATGCAATCTAGTTGGTACACGAATTAAGGACTGTCATCTCTATGAGATAAAGGCCGAGAAGTGACGAGATGGTGCAACACTTATAGCAAAATTAAAGGGAAGTGGTTAATTACCATGTGCAAGCCACGATGAACCAATTCGGGAGCGTATTGTCCATTTTGAATACCGTTTAAGACCGGAGCCGGTGAGTTATTGAGGACAACGTTGGCTGGCGTCAACTGTTGCCACGAAGTGCTTGGCGTTGAATTGTGAATGGATAATGCAGTGCTAGGTGCTTGAGTTAATGGTGGCGGTGAATTGACAGGTGTTGATGGGTTGGAACTGTAGCTGCTTATGCTTTGTTCATTAGGATACATCTATAATACAAGGGCCAAATGAGATGTTGCACAACCAAGAAACAAACTCGTGACTCACCGTTTGCAATGCCTTTCCAACTAGCGTATCGTTCTGCAAGGTGTGTGATGGTGCATGATGTGCTAAGGATGGATTATACAGGGCTGGATTTGTCGGTGTAGGGCCAACTGAAGAGGTGGGACCGTTTGTGCTGCCTCCTCGAAACGAGCTCATCGGAGGTAATGGTTGAGGAGTGGTACTCATGTGTGGGGCCTCCATGTGTGGCGACATGCCGTAGTGCTCGTGTGATGGGCCTTGTTGGGCCATGTGTGATGGATGATTAACATTGTGATAGTTTGAAGATGATTGCGGTGCGTAAGATCCACCACCGCCCCCAGAAGCTGAATACCAGGTTCCACTTGCAGCATCATAGAAGTTCTCTGGAGCGTATATAGCACCGGATTTTGGCGATGCGTACCGGCCATCGTTCACTGGCCCTTCGACGAACTCGTCGGCGGCATATTGAAGGCCGACGGATTCCATGGCATAGGCATTCGCGAACGGCGCTGCTTTTTCGGTACCTGAAAATATCACGGCGTTAATATGACGGTTCTTCTTCGTAATTGACGTGAGGCTTTTAATTTGGCACGTTTACATCAACCGGAATAAATGCCTATAAAAAGGTCCGACCGAAAATTAAATCATCAAACGCGAATGTTAATCAATAAAAGCTGGTCCATCGCCTTATGCTCCACTATAATTTTTCCCAATCATCGCTCTTATTACGTTCTTTACGGTGCCTTTTTCCAGCAACACTCTCGAAGTATTTTGTGCTTGATATGTTTCGCCGCGTTCTTTTCTTGTGGTCGAGGCAAGAATAACAAAAATAAGCACACTAAAATGCATAAACTTTAATTTCATGTAACAATCTTCTTTTCTTTCTTGCAATGCAGCGCGAACAAACACACAAGAGAGCGAGATACTCTAGTGACACAAGTTGGTGTCGGTGCATGGCCATACACTAAAAGTTCCTTAAATTCGTTTGTTTCTTTTTCACTGCACCACAAAACGGGATTTTTCAGTCGGCTCAGACATTTGCAGCTTGACACTTGAACTGGAATTCGGGCATGCAGCAATTTCGCGGAGCATCCTGCACCACGATTCCGAATGTTGCTCCACGAATTTTTCACGCGAATGCTCCGAAAGCGATATTTGCGAAAGAAAATTTTTCGAAGCACTGGACGGATACATGGAGAGATGTAAATTTATGATCTCGCGGAGCAAAAGTGGATATGAAAAACAATAAAATTATTTTCAGTCGAATTTCGCAATGCTTTGTGCATTTCCGATGGGCAACGACTCTTTTTCGGGTTCACCAGTGCGAGCGTGTGCCTCTGGTGCGTCGCAAGCTGCGTTCGGTGTCGAATCTGAGCCGATTTTGGCAATTTTATAAATGTTGGGTGAAGATGTTTGGGCCATTCTTTCCGAAGGCTATTTTCCGTGCACTTCTTTTCACATCCCGCACAATCTTCGCGGTCCTCTAAAGCACTTGCAAGGGTCTCACTATTACCTGGAGCTTTGTTAGCGATTTTATTAAAACAATTTTGAAATACAGTATATAAATCGTCCTCCATTTTCGATTCTGTGAACTACACCAACACACACAAAGGCGACTTGAGAGCGGAGGGAAACTACGAGTTGAGATCGTCGGTTGGACTTGTTGAGCGTGATTGACTTGGGATTATTCGATTTGTAAACCGCGACTCGTTAACAAATATTTTTGAAGAAGCTTCGGCTATAATTCTCGCTAAACATCGGAATTTCATTCTTACCAAGACAGTTGAAAACAAATATCAAAGTTTAGTCATCAATAATGTCAACGAGAGCCGGGAAACGTGAGCTTTCTTAAGAAAAATCACTCAAAACAGAGTTAAAAAGTTTTTGTTTACATTTTTAGGCTTGTCGGTTAAATCAGAACCAAAAGACGACGCCAAAGCAGTCATTGAAGAAGAATCCGTGTCGAAGACAGCAGCAAGAGCTAAGTTAAACAAGGCGTTGGAGAATGCTGAGAACAGGTAAGAGGCAATGAATTGCACAACTTCAAAATATTTAACATTTCATCTCGTTTTTAGCCATGAAGAGGAAGAAAAGAGTTCTTCGGAAGAGGAAAAAGTCGTTCCAACCAAAATAGCCAAGAAGGAGAAGGAAGAGATGAAAGCTCCAAAGACTAGCAAAGCCACCCAGCAAGCTTCGTACATTATGAAGTTGTTCGACCGCAGTGTAAACCTTGCAAAATTCTCGGAAGAGACTTCACTGTTCCCTCTTTGCCGTGAGTTTCGTGCAATTTTAAACTTGAAACAGGAACTAGAACCAGGAACTCTAAGAGAAATTAAGAATCCAAGTCAAACGTGCTTCAATCTTCCTGAAAATCTTATTCAAGATAGCTAACTAAAAAGTTCTTAAACATTTTAGGCGCTTGGATGAAGAACAATCCACGATCGCTGCCACCGAAAAACGACACAGAGCAAAGCCGAGTGTTTACAGTTGAGGAAGGAGACGTTGTCGAGATGCCAAAGCTCTCAGTCCCAGAAAAACCTACAAGTCGCAACGAAGAACCAAAGCTCGATCTCGAGCAGTTTGACAAAACAGTCAATGAAGCGGGATGGACGAAAGCAAAGCTGCTCAAAGCGAACAAGGCAAAGTGGCAAGGAGTCCGCGATAAACAGATCGAAGAATCGAGAGCTTATGAGAAGGAACATTTCTCAGCAAACCTGGACCTGTTGATGTCGCTGCAAAAGGGCAACGAAGAATAATTAAAATCGGAAAATTTCATGTTTAATTGAAGAGAATAGTATCAAACCACCATGAACACAACCACCATCGACAAAACCACCAGAAATTTGTGTAAATCGATGAAAACCACCAAGTTCAAAATCGAAGAAAACCGTTAAAATTTATTTTTATGACACCATAGTTTCCCAGCAGGAGCATGAAATCATGTTTCATGTTTACACCTTATTTTAAGCGGAAACCGCCTAACAATGTTCCATTATCTCCCTCATGGTTTATTCCAATCAAATGATGTTCCAGCATCTCCCTCATGGTTTATTCCAAGACAAAATTAAAATCTTTATTTCCTTAATACTGGTAAGAGATGGTGTTGTTGTGTTTATTTTGGGCGCGTGAATTTCCATGTGTTAAAATTAAAATCGTTTATTTCCCTAATCTACATGCTGGTAAGAGATGTTGTTCGTTTATTTCCCTAATTTACATGCTGGTAAGAGATGGTGTTGTTGTTGTTTATAAATTTCCATACGTTTTTTTTATAAAATTTAACGGTTTCTCCGATTTTGAATCTTGGTGGTTTTGTTTGGTGGTTATGTTCTTGGTGGTTATGTTCTTGGTGGTTATGTTCATGGGGGGTTAATACTATTCCCATAATTGAACTGCAAATAAAAATAAATTTCCACAAAAGAACCTAAGTGGCATTTTTCAAGCCTTTCGATCTTCAATTCGTTAAGGTGTTCGCAGCAAGTTTTATCAATAATGCCCTCGTTTTGGGCTTCAATTAAAATTTCTCGAGTCATCGCCCGCGGATTTCCCATCGAAAACACCTTTGCCGTCCAATTCATCAATTTTTTCATTTTCTGTTAGCAAATTTGCCTCGCTTTTGTTGCATTCAGTCGTGATACCGTGGGCCGCGAACGTCGAATCAATTAGGCTCGTACGTGATCGCCAGTTCAAATACTAATGAACATCTGTAACAGCTTCGAGCTAAGAATTGAGCTTGTACAATACCAACAAAGCTTCACCAACACAGCAGCGCGAGACAAAATGCGCAATATCGTGCCTCAGTGTATAGAAAAAGTCCGTCCGACACAAATGTGAAACTGGAAAAGTGAGCAGTCAAAAATTGTCTACAACGGAGTTAACAAGTAGTTCCAACATCGGTGCTGCTTTTATTCATTAGTTTTCTGCTAAGGTGAAGTTAATTTCGATCTGAGTGGTGAATCATTAGCGGAACGATTGAAGTCAATCTTAGCAACCGAGTCTAATGTGTTTCTAGCTCCATTGAATCAATATCGCCAAAAAAATTACCACGTCGAGATTTTAGATATTACGCACTAAAAAAAGCCGCTCAGTGACGAAAAAGCCCAAATGGAAAGTTTTCTCAAAGTTAGATTTGTTATTATGGTGATTTCAACCCAGAAAGTCTGTTAGTGGAACAATAAACTTTCGGTCGGCTTATCCAAGTTGGTTCTCGTATGTTGTTCAAAAAAATACTTTAATAATGCGGTGCAACTGGAGATCTTGAAAGATCTCAAGGCCAGTGATGTGTGCTGCTTTATTGTGGGTGGACACAACATTCTTACTGCGGCGTTTGTTCGCAGCGCTTTTGGGAACATCGGCAGTGCAATCTTCCATACATTTTGACCTGCTTCCGAATTCACACCGGAATTATCAGAGTGCATCTTTCTAGCCCCGAGAAAAACTAGTTCACATCAAAAGTTTTGTGTGACATTTAGCAGTTATATCATATTCATTCTTCTTCTTTATCGAATTCTCTCTTGATTCTCGGGAACGAGAAAAATGAATAAAATTAAATCTCGTTGAACTGTTGGGCTGGAAAGGTTTACAGTAACATAGCGACGCGAAAATTGTTTAAAACGGGAACAAAAATTATATTCCCATTAAAATCAAGTAGGCTTCGAACTAAAACTAATCCCCGAATCCATTATTCTTCGTTTCAGAACGCTAGGACGGAAGCAATTGCTAGCTAGGCTTACAACAACTCTGCAATCTACCACAACGAAGTTTTCGGAAGCATCAGTGAAAGGGAAATTAACAGTTATTAGCTACTATGGAATTTCGATTCGACATCAGCAAGATCTTCAAGAACAACATCAGCCGAATTGGCAATGCGCTGTTGCCGGCTGGGTTTGTGGCGACTGACCGCCATGTCGCATTGTGAGTAGAAGATTTCGATTTTTTTGTGCAATCTGTGACTGAATCTCACGGAAACACAGAGAAAATCATCAAGTGTATTGAGACATCGAAAAATAATCAATATTTAAAGCTCAGGATGAATTTTCACGACTTATTGAAAGTTCACCAAACAAATTGTCGAGTCAGGGATGAATCGAGTCTCCTTCGAATTGAGTCCAACATTACAAAATGAGAACAAGATTTTTATGAAAATTTCTAGTCAGTGATTGATTGCTTTTCTGTCGATTATTATCCTTCTTCAAAGCCTACGCAAAGAAAACTTGATGCAAGCGTGATACTCAAACTCCTGTTCATTGCCTGATTAATGTGATTACAGCGAGTTTTTAAATTCAGAAACGAGACTTAATTGCTAAAAGTAAAACTGAGTCTGAAAAGAATTTTGCCTTTTTTGTCACGATCGAGTTTAGGCGTTTGTTTGCGAAGAACTGTTACCTTTTCTGGTGCTCCAACACTAGCATAGTCTGCCTATAAATAGAGATTGACGGATTTGTTTTTTGTTTTGAACGGCAGACACGAGAAATCTTTGTTTATTTGCTGAGTCCCCTTGATACGATTCACTTTTGTGCATATGTTGCGGTTTTGCTAAAAGAAAACGTTTTTACAGAGACACCACGGCTTCCGTCGCCGAAATCATCAATGCAATCGGACAGGCATCAGCTACTGCTCAAGGTAACGTAGCCATCACCCACGCGCAATAAAAACTCATTTATTTGTTTGTTTTTGATACAAATTAATCCATGAAGATCTATCAACGCCAGTCACATCGGCGAATCGATTGCGAAATGCCGACGACCAAGTTATTTATTTGATGACCGAGAATGAAAGCGACAAGAAGTGAGTTTGAAAACATTTGAATATTACCAAAATCACCGCGGAAAGCACAAAGGTTATCATCCCCGTGGCACATTTCAATTTAAAATAACAACACGCTTGAGCGGCAACGCTGAAGTAAAAATTTATCGCTGAAGCAAAGAATGCAGCAATTCCTTAAATGTAAACACGTTTCAAGGCCTGATCATTGAGTTACACTAGATATCGCAATGATAAAGCTGTTTGCAAAGAATCAATTCAAAGTTTCTCAAGTCGCTGAACTCTAGTCAATAATTTATTGACTTCGCTGACAAATTTTCCACTTTCCCAGACTTGTAACTTCTAATACTTCATAACTCGGGCCGAGCCGTTCATGTCATTTATGGCCACCCTGAAGCCGTTATTGCAATCTCATACTCACGCTTTCCAATACCTTATGATTAATTCACATATTTCTACCCCATGAAAATGTACATTTCCCTTGCTGGAGTTACTTCCATTCCGCGTCGAAACTAAAATCGTTGAAATGAAAAACCAAAACAGGTCAACAGAGAAGGAAATTCTTCCAAAAATATTATTAACTAAGATTTCCATAAGTTTTCCTTTACACCAACTTTTCTCCGCTACAAATGACCGTCTGCGGTGGTCAAAGTTTTAATTAATCGAATAATCGCCTATTGTAACCAGTAGTTTGTGTTTCTCTTTCGTGTGCCACTTTTACTTTTTATTGTGTTGCGTGCCCAAGAGACTGCTAACATTTCCATTTTTCTTGATAAGAAACGGAAAATCTTTGAAATGAACAATTTTTCTTCAAAATTTCAGCGCGGTTGTTGTCGGCATGCTTAAAATTGGACGAAAATCCTTGTACGTCTTCGATAAGTTCGGCGAAACGCGACACGTCAATTCGCCATGCGTTTTGGACTTCTACATTCACGAGTCTCGTCAACGTGCCGGTTTGGGTAAGATCATTTGCAGCATTCGAGATTGTGTAACCTGCACAGCTGTTTTCAGGAAAAATTCTCTTCGATTACATGCTCGAGTACGAAAACTTGTTACCAGAACAACTCGCGATCGACCGTCCGAGCGAGAAACTTTTGGCATTCCTGCGGAAACATTATGCGTTGACCGAAAAAATACAGCAAATGAACAATTTCGTAATCTTCGAAGGATTTTTCACGGCGTTGGAGTCGCAAAAAGATGAGTTGAACGCGTCTAGCCAGATGCACATCACCACCAGGTAAGCAGAAATTTCTCCTAAAGTCACAACATTAACAATGTGAAATACTAACACATTTATGATTCCTTCTAAATTTCTTTCAAAACAAACTAAACCACACTATGGCATCATAACCTAACCCTAACAACGGTAACTAGTCCAAACTCAAACTTTTTCGGGCCACAATTTGTCGATGAAGATCACAAGCGCAGGTCCTTTTCACAAAACCGAGTGGAACCACTAGCTGTGCAAACTAATGCGCTTGGTAAGAAAACATAAATAATCGAGGAAAGTTCACCAGGATATCACAAACCTTCTTGCTGAACTTTCCCCGCTGAAATATTACCATAACAATTTGAATAATTTTATTAACAACCCAAATCACAAACACACTACTAGGAAGGTACGGCGCAAATCGACCACAATGCAGTCTTAACCAGGTAAATGTGAATTCAGGAAAATTAATGATTTTCATTGAGTAACACTAATTCATGGCGGTTTCGTACCTGGCGGTTTTGTTCATGGCGGTTTGATATTATTCCCAAAGAAACGATTTGAATAAATCAAGACTGCACGCCAAACAAATTGAAAAAAAAACAAAAAAATCTAATTTTAATACCAAAGAAATGTTGAAGAAAACTTGATAAAAGTCCAAAATTTTCTTTGTCGTTGCTTTGACATTGTTTCATTCCAACGAAAACAAAACTTTTATAACATTGAAGACAAACCCAGTAATTTGCAATTAAAATTGAACGAAACATGAACGCACAATAAAGCGAATTAGGAATTTTAATCATTATAAAATCCGATACCACGTGATGACAATGAGAATGAAACCATTTTAGCACAACTTATTACTCTGATATAATTTCAGTTAGTGGTTACAGCTTGTCAATGCAATTTCCACACATGCAGCGCTAGCTGTAATTTGATTTTCGCGTGGCAAGGAAACCTCAGGTCGTGCAAGTTAATTGCGATTTGAAGATTTGATAAGGGAAACTTTCAATGTTAAGAACGACTTTCTAACTTATGCGATTTGATGACTTTAAGTTTTCTAGTCCAAGCATCAATAGCTTTTAAAAGTTCTTCAACCAGAGCTAAAACAAAAAAAAATTGTAAGCAAAAACCCTTTTGGAAAAGTCAAGCAAAGTCAGAGAACTACATTTGGCATGGCATAACAAGTCAATTAGTTACACCAACGCGTTTTGACAATGAATCGTTTGATTTCATTTTCCTTTTTTTGTCTTCCAGATAATTCACAACAAGCCGATGACAGTGACAACAGAACCAAACAGGTAAGATTAGTAGATCAAAGGTTTGAATTCAAGTTTGTAGATAAAGCTTTGTGAGTGATGATCCTTTGTTTTGAATTTTTTTGCTGTGCATTTTGTGTGTCTTTGTAAACTGTTTAAGATTTGCTTTTGTTTGCAAAACATAATTGAAAAGTAGCTTCGACAATTAGCTTCAAAAGTTCAATAAATTTGCATTTTTTCGTTGGTGAAGTTTTCAATGTGTTCAAGTGCTTTCTAATAAACATCAGAATGAAATGAAATCACTTCAAGACCAAATCACAGAGCCAAGAACATAGAAAACAAAATTGCATAACTGAAATTCCATTTTCGAAAACAAATTTGATTCAAGAGACTCTAATAATCGATAGGAACTTGACTTTGCTGTCCCAGTTTTTGCACATGAGCGAAGAGACCATAGAAGTTCTTAACTAGTCTAAGGACAATTTAAATATTTTTCTTATTAAGTTTTACTTTCTGGGATGTATTGAGAACCCTAAAACTTGTGAATTAGATGTTATAGCCAATGGTGTCGACGGTAGTACCCGAGACTAAACCAAGCACTCGTTCAGGAACTCAGGAATTTATTATTTCTTTTCCGTTAGTCTTATGATTTCAACGTAAATTTATTTTTATTTCATTATTTTTACTTGCAGACATATTTTCTAGCGATTTGCCGTCTTATTATTTCATACTCATCTATGTCGGTTCAGATCAATAATCGCTTTAGCGAATAACACACTTTAACACATTCCCTCCAACGAAGCAACTCATTTTCTTATTCTTGCCTTAAGGCTATGGCTATTAATAGATTTTACCAAATTTTATGTGATCGTTTACTTTTTAATGATGTTTTACAAGAATTGTCCTAGTTTTCAATTAAAAATATTAGCAACCAAAAGCATTCTTGTTTCTTATAAAAAACCTGTTCCACTGACACTGTAGCACACCTGTTCACGTTTCGTTTGATGCCTACATCGACAATGCCAGTCTCGCTGAAATAGACGCGCTAGCAAAAGAAGTCGAGGCACTTGAAGTCAAGTTGGACGAAGCTCCCGAGTCAGCATCGCCAGTGTCTGACCACGTCACCTTCGCTAAAGATCAAGCAGACGTAGATGAAGTGGACGCAGATGAATTGGAAGCAGCATTAGTCGAAGAACAGGACATGCAAAAGTACGAAAAACATGAGATGAAGTACTACAACCACTCAGATGACATGCATCAAGACTCCCAGCATCGAGATTTCTTCGTCAATCCTCGCACTCGGTCGATAAGCCCATTCCAGTACAACAAGCGACAGACTGGTAAGAAAAATATTTCGAGCATTGTTGTCGGTGACGACGACAAGATGGAATTCGATCAAAAGGAGGACGAAGGCTTCGGTTCAATTAAAATAAACCGGCCCATCGGTGCTTCCGAGCAAAGTTCTAATGAAAATGTGGACGACACAGAGTCGAATCACTCGGAACAGACTCACACAGCTGATGGGTTCTTCGACCTAAAGTTCTACAGCCACCCACTCTGGTAAACAAAAGCAGTTCTCTTTTGATCGAACTGTCTAACTGAAGAAACTTTGTTGCAGAATGAGGAAAACTGGGATACAAATTAATCAGACTAGAGATTTCAAACTAATTCAACTCAAATTGTTTAGACAGTTGGTATTAACATATAACTTGTGAATTGTCGAAGAATGTGCATTTTGGAAGGCTGATACACTTTGTATACATTCGCCTTAAAGCTTTTTCTATTTGTTGATAAAGAGAAGTTTGCAATGCACTTTCCAGTGTTCTAATGCACCGCCATAATTTTGCTGACTATTCAAAGTATGTTCGTATAACTTAATGACTCGAACTGTTATCGTAAACTTTCATCTCTTTTTCAGAGCGCCCAGAATGAATAGTTACGTTTTATAATCAAGATCAAGAATGAACGCAACCGGATAGAAGGTTTTAAAGTCAAACTGCTTGCTATCGGTGTTAATATCTTGCCTGTAATAACCATTTTTTAAAACTGATAATGCTTGAATAAATTACTTAGAAACATTAAAAACTTGTTGAATTTTTGTGGGCAATGAACACGCAATTTTCAGATAATGGAAAGCTGCAGGTTGTCTTATTCATTCATTTATGTTTTAGTTGAGTGAACGCCAATAAACAAAGACAGTTTCTGTTTCAGTTGATTGCAAAGTATCCGATGAACGCGCTCAATCTTATGACGACAAACATGCACGGCAAAAGCAGCCCTAAATCAAAACTCACGAGTCTTTTACAAAAAGCGACACATATATTCAAGTATTTGATAAATTTTAAATAAACTTCGATATCTTTTAGTTTTTCATTCTTGATTTGCTAGCTCTGGTCAGTTCAGAGTCTTCCCGAACTCGATTAAAGGCATCCGTTTTCACAAAGTCGATGGTTGTGTAACAACCGGGCACATCTCGCATGGAGCTGTTCAATGAAACATCCAAACTAGGCATGTTACTGCTAATTGACATGGTACTGCTTATTGAACCTATGGCAGGTTTGTTGGGACTTCCGTTGCCTTCCAAATCCAAATCTAAATACTGCAAATTATCTCCCAAGGTTGGTGTTGGCGGTGGTAGACCAAAAGATTGGATAGAAACCTGAAGAAACAAAGGCTTAGTAAGAAGCTTAAGAAGTCGTTAAAGAGTTTTACCATCGAATCGTCCAAAAATGTGGGAGTTTCGGCTTCCGAAAGTGATAAAGAGTCCGGACCACGTCTTTTAAGAGAATTCGTTCCAATTGAAAGCAGTGGCTAGAGAAATTAAACTTTAATAGCTGCGAAAATCTTGCAAAATTTCGTTTCATACCTTCGATGGAGTTCCAGGTTTCAACTTTCTGTCAATCGTCGGGGCTGGCTGCGCACTTTTCACGTCAACGCCGTTTCTTTCTTTCCGCGGCTTCAGAGTGCGGTTCACCTGAGGTGGCGGATTTGTATTTGAAAAATCAAATCTGAAGACGTTGTTTTCACGCGGCGCAGCATTCGCATAAAAGTTCATCGGCGACGTTCCGCTTTGAAGGTTCGGCGTCGACGTCATTAAGTGCACTTGTCCTGGTGTTGAACTGATGGAGCCAATCGTACCAATGTTCAAGTTACTGCCGGTGAATCCGCGGATGTTGTACGATCGAGGGAAATCGTAGCGCTCGTCAACACAGCAAGTGCTGTCCTTGGGTCCGATCATCATCGGCGATGCGTTTTCTTCGGTATCCGATGTGTCGGCTTTCCTTTCGATCACAAGACTCATTCGTTTTGGTGGCAATGGAATCGGATTACCAGCCATCTTCAAAAAGCTCTGTCCCGCCGTGATTGCGATGGACTCATTCTCCATTGAACTATCCGATGGTCTGGTTTTCCTCCTTTCAGCTTTAGGTTCGGTCCATTCTTCATCAGTCGATCCTTCGGAGTCGGTCGGCGATGAATTGAAACTTTGTTGTTCGTCTTTGTTCTTCTTCGTTGTAGCTTGTACGTTCGATGTGTTGTTGCGTTTCGGGGAGTTGGGCTGGTCGTCAGTTAAGTTGAGTCCGATATTGGTAATGTGTGAACGTGGAGTGTCGTAAAACTTTGGATCCAATGAGTTCAACGGTGTTTTTGGATCGTTTTCGTTTTTCTAAGAAACGAAAATAAAATGTTAGCGGTAGGTTTTTTTAATTGAGAAGCTGTTACTTACAAATAATACGGGACTTCCACTGAAGCAATCACTTAATGGTATGTAGGGACCAGAGGCACGGTAGATCAGCGTATCGTCCGAGTTGTTGTTAATCTTGTCATCAGATCTTAGCTTCAGGTTCTCCGGAATTTTTCTTATGGCACCAGTAGGTCGTTCCAAGGAAATGGAGGTTCGGGATCCCGGTGGACCCAACGGAGGCAAATTTGTGTAATTTAATCCGAATTCGTTGTTGTTTAGACTTTGGCCGTTCGTCAGCGTGGATCGAGTTGAACTCTGGCGGTAGCTTCGAGTGACGACGTTGACGTCGTTTTCATACTCGTTAACAACTGACAGCTGATCGAAGCGACCGGATAAAGAAGCAGGTTCATCGGAAACCATCGTCAGCGATGTCGTGTCTGTCACAGTTGAGTTTTCGTTTTGAGGAATTTCCTTCGCCTCGAAATCTGCGTTTGGTCCAAGATTGTAGTCTAAAATAAAAATCGTGATCATAAAAAAATACAAACTCGAAATATCGCGGATGAATCATCTTACATTGGACCGCTGTTGAGTCAGAATTGTTCTTCTCTTCCGTTTCTTGAAGGTTGCAAACCTGACAGATTACCATCACCCATCCTCTCATTTCGGCTTCTGAGTCCGCAGCCATGTAATAAGTCCGGAACGGCGTTTTCATATCAAACATATGCTGAAATTTAATACTTTGGCGATCTAAGCGAAGACCAGCGTCGACCTGCTCTACAACATCAAGGTCGATGATACCCTTTCGCTTGCGGCAACTGACGTCGGTAAAGTATTCGAGGAAGAACTGTCCTGGGAGCTCGCCCTGTTTCAAAGTGAACCATCGTCGGCGCCATCGCTACGAGAAACAAGGAAAAAATCGTGATTAGATCTGCATTTGTTGGAGCAGCGATGAAAAGACGGCGAATGGCAGTCAATAATCTAAGTTTTCGCGATTGTTTCAATCAAGAGGCGAAGAAAAGAAAAGAAAACCGAGTTATTGCTGTTTATTCATAATAAATTTAAAGGTCTTCACAGCATAACAAACTCGCGATGTACACAAACACCGTTGAATGTATCTATTGTGTTTGTTCAAGTTTCAGCCCGTGCGAAGAAAATATTGAAATGTGATATCGCGAGCTAATTTGCCATTCGCTTGGCCATGATTCATTCCAGAATAATTTTCCCAAGATTTTCTTGCGACATTTTCAAACAAATATTGTGACAATGAGTCAGTGGAAGGCACAGATGCTGCTCTACATAATAGAATAATTGAAAAAGTCACGAAACTCACGGCTCTGAAGATTCCTCTGGGATTCGGTGGACTCTTCACTAGCCAGCCTTGATGGAAGATTTCGTGGTTTTTCTTATGCATGTCGCGATTTCACTCATGCACAGCAAACTGAACGTTTCGTCGTCCGTATTGTTGTTCGGACTTTGAGATTAGGAGTTCTTATCGCGATGTGAATATCACATCAGAAGAAATCGAAACAAAAGTTTTTGTTTTATTCTGAACTGGTTCACTGGTCATCGATTGGAATATTTTTCCGACTTCTCACACGACTTGCTTAAACTTTGGTAGGCTTTCAATTACTGAGAAGTGGATTTGTCTGTCTTAAGTCAATAAAATAATATTGTGACTTTTGTTCGCTCTGATTACGTGCGACAGATTTTTTGCGACTGACGTGCGTCAGATTCTTCGACCGGCCGAAACTGCTGAGCGAGGGGTACGAACAGTCAAATTTGTAAATTCCGCGATGACATCAGTCTTTTTTTCCTGTTTTATTGCAGAAGAATAATTTTCATTGGATTACTCGAAAAGTCCTGTTCGGAACTGACTCAAACCGCTGCCGATTGTAGTTCGTAAGCCACGGCGCCGATCGCACAGCCCAGTTGTCGGATGCAATTGAAAGAGTAAGAAAATCAATAGGAGCGGATAGAACTTATCGGATGAGTAATGTTTCAAGTTCTTCTCCCCCCATTTTAGTTCATCAAATTACCGATTCATTTAGTGTGAAAATGGCTCGTCAATTGAACCCAGCTCAGCAGAAAATCTGCGAGAAGCTCATCATTCTCAACGACAGGGGCGTTGGAATACTAACTCGCATCTACAACATAAAGAAGGCGTGTGGAGATGCTAAATCGAAGCCTGGATTCTTGTCAGACAAATCCCTCGAGTCTTCAATCAAGTTCATCGTCAAACGATTCCCCAACATCGACACCAAAGGGCTCACAGCAATAACCAACATCAAAGTGGAAATTATTAAGTCGCTGTCGCTGTACTATTACACTTTCGTGGACCTGCTCGACTTCAAAGACAATGTCTGCGAACTGCTCACCACCATGGATGCGCTGCAAATATATCTCGACATCACAGTCAACCACGAGCTTACCAAGAACTACTTGGACCTTGTCACCACCTACGTTTCGCTGATGATTCTGCTGTCGCGAGTCGAAGACCGGAAAGCGGTGCTCGGTTTGTTCAATGCCGCATACGAGATGCAAAACAACGGAAGCGACCCGAACTTCCCGCGATTGGGTCAACTGATCATCGACTACGATCAGCCGACACGAAAACTCTCAGATGAGTTTATTCCACATCAAAGACTCCTGACCAGTGCACTCAAGTCGTTGGTTCAAGTTTATCCAATGCGCAACCTGACCGCCGAAAAATGGCGTGAACTTCAAATTCTCACCCTCGTCGGTAATCAAGCTGCGTTGCTGAAGCCATCTAAGACCGACACAATGTCGTGTGAGTACGTGTCTCTTGAAACCATGGACAGATGGATCATTTTCGGCCTAATGTTGAATCATCAAATGCTGGGCCAGTCGAATCAGGTCACAAGTATGTGGATCGCAGCACTGGAGTCATCCTGGGTCATTGCACTGTTCAGAGATGAAGTAATTTACATTCATCAGTACATTCAAATCGCTTTTGAGGGCTTGAAGGGCTACAGCAAAAGAATATCGGAAGTGAAGGATTGCTACAGCCACGCAATGCAGAAAGCTGCTTTGATGCACCGTGAACGGCGGAAGTTTTTGAGAACAGCTCTGAAGGAACTCGCGCTCATCCTCACTGATCAACCTGGTTTACTCGGCCCAAAAGCCCTTTACGTTCTCATCGGGTTGTGCTATGCTCGAGATGAGATTTTGTGGCTTCTTCGCCATAACGACAACCCGCCAATCAGCTCGAAGGCGAAGGGGAAGTCTTCTGAAGACCTGGTCGACCGACAGTTACCTGAGCTTCTGTTCCACATGGAAGAACTCCGTGGACTGGTGCGCAAATACAGCCAAGTTATCCAACGGTACTACGTTCAGTATCTGTCTGGATACGACGCAGTGGAGCTGAACGTGAAAATGCAAAACCTTCAAGTCTGCCCTGAAGAAGAAAGCATCATCTTATCTTCGCTTTATCAGACCGTTGCACCTCTCAGCGTAAAGCAAGTCGAGATGGGAGAGACGTTCGACTTCCGCGCGTTTCGTTTGGATTGGTTCCGGCTGCAGACATTGATGAGCGTCGCCAAGTCGCCAATCAAAGTCACAGATCACGTCGACATGGCTCGCCTTTTTGACTCCATGATTTTCCACACGCGAATGATTGACAACTTGGACGAGACTCTGGTGGAAACTTCCGACCTTTCGATTTTCTGCTTCTACAGCAAGATGCTGGAAGACCAGTTCCATATGTGTTTGGAGTTCCCGGCTCAGAATCGCTACATCATTGCTTTCCCGCTGATTTGCAGCCACTTCCAAAATTGCACCCACGAAATGTGCCCAGAAGAACGGCATCACATTCTTGAGAGATCAATTTCTGTTGTCAACATGTTCCTCGACGAGATGGCCAAGGAAGCCAAAAACATCATTACCGTAAGTAGCAAATCGATTTAAAACTGTTGCAGACATAACATCATGAACAACTTTTTTTAGACAATTTGCGATGAGCAGTGCATGATGGCTGATTCGCTTTTGCCAAAACATTGTGCCAAGATACTATCAGTGGCGACTCAGCGCAAAAAGAAAGACAAACTGAAGAAGCACATGGACGACGTCAGACGTCCCGGAGACGAAAGCTACCGAAAGACCCGCGAAGAACTCACAACGATGGACAAACTTCACATGGCGCTGACTGAGTTGTGCTACGCAATCAACTACTGCCCAACTGTCAACGTGTGGGAATACGCGTTCGCACCTCGCGAATATCTCTGCCAGCATCTCGAGACCCGATTCTCCCGAGCACTGGTTGGCATGGTGATGTACAACGCTGAAACCATGGAGATTGCGAAACCATCGGAGCTGCTGGCGTCAGTTCGCGCGTACATGAACGTTCTGCAAACCGTCGAGCACTACGTAAACATTGACATGACGAGAATCTTCAACAACTGCCTGCTTCAGCAAACACAGGCGATTGACAGTCACGGCGAAAAGACGATCGCAGCTCATTACAACACCTGGTATTCAGATGTGCTGCTGAGAAAGGTCAGCGGTGGAAATATAGTTTTCAGCATGAATCAGAGGGCTTTCGTGTCTATCACGCCTGAGGGCTGCATTCCGTTCAACCCAGAAGAGTTTTCGGACTTCAATGAACTGAGGTCTTTGGCGGAAATGATCGGTAGGACAAACGCTTTTATTTATTATTCAGCAATTTGACTTTCAATTGTTTTAGGTCCATACGGAATCAAGTTGATCAACGAACAGCTGATGTGGCACATTGCAAATCAAGTTCAAGAGCTTAAACGAATGGTCGGCATGAACAAAGAAACTTTGATCATTCTGCGCAGCAACTTCGACAAGCCCGAGATAATGAAAGAACATTTCAAGCGTCTGCAGAACGTCGACAACGTCCTTCAGCGTATGACAATAATCGGAGTCATCTTGAGCTTCCGTCAGCTTTTGCAAGAAGCACTTTTAGACGTTCTCGAGCAGAGAATTCCGTTCTTAGTCAGCTCGATGAAGGACTTCCAGAACCACGTTCCCGGTGGTGATCCGTTGAAGACAGTTTCGGAAATGGCTTCTGCTGCGGGTCTCAACTGCAAAGTTGATCCAACACTTTTAAACGCATTGCGTGCACAAAAACCTGAAATTGACGAAGGCGAGCACTTGATTGTTCTGCTTTTGATGGTCTTCGTCGCTGTTTCAATCCCAAAACTATCGAAAAACGACCAGTCGTTCTATCGCGCCACATTTGAAGCTCACACCAACAACACGCACTGCATGGCACTCGCTGTCAACAACATTTTCGGTGCTCTGTTCACAATCTGCGGCCAGAACGACATCGAAGACCGGATGGCTGAGTTTTTGGCGCTGGCGAGTTCATCGCTCCTGCGACTTGGCCAGGAAACTGAGAAAGAGAACATCAAGAATCGCGAATCCATTTACTTGCTGCTGCATCAAATCGTGCAGGAATCTCCGTTTTTGACGATGGTGAGTTAGATTTTTCAAGCAAAGTTTTCACATTTTAATTTCCTTCTCTTATAGGACTTGCTCGAATCCTGCTTCCCGTATGCTTTGATCCGAAATTCTTACCATGCTGTTTACAAACAGGAGCAGTCGGGAATTTAGGTGTGTTTTTTGCTAGCTTCAACTCCCGTAATTTTCCATGGTTTGCGCAATGTAGCGCCAGTCTACACACTTTATTATGAGCTAGCTGAAAACACCGGTACTAAAAGTATTCTTTAACTGATGGAAAACATTTCTATTATGTTGGATAGCGAAGGGGTTGAGCTAAAATCCTTCCAACGATCTCTTTTCAATCTAATCTTACGAAAACATTGCTTTTATTATTATAATTCGATCTTTGCAACTCTTTTAATAACATTCACTGCTCTATAATCGCATTGTGTAGAGATAAGCACTATTAAAACGATTTCAAATATATTGCACTACAGAATAATCGATTATAATCTTATTGAAATTAGATCAAAACTTGTCGAAGTTTAAATGACGACTCAATTGAAATTCTATTGAAAAGCTTTTTGTCAAAAGATGTCAAAAATTATTGATAATAAAATACTTTTAAGATTCAATCTGAATTGAAACTGGGTTTATGGGCTATTTTTTCAGTGGGAACTAGAACTCTGTTTAAAGGTCAAAGTTGTGCGCTGGTTTTTGGGTACTTTCATCTATGATCTTCAGTTGAAGCTTGCATTCTGGAGTTATCATCTTTCATCATGTCTTGAACTCAACGATGACAAACTAAGGTCGCCTTGACGTGACATCATAAACAGTCAGTATACATAATCACTTACACCATCGATCATTTCCAAAACAGTCGCTGAAACTGCAACCAAGATATCATAAGCTTCATTGACGATGACTCTTAAAAAGAAGATCTACCAAAAATGCACTGTCTGTATTTTAAATTATATTTCATGTTTCTATATTGATTAAATTATAAGTGATTAATTTTATAATTTATTTAACCACGACTTTCCAGTTTTGTGTATAATTTCTTTCATCCCTCGTAACCCTTTCAAGTCTTTTCGACATAATTTAGTCGAAAATTATTTTAATCTTATAAGTATTGCAAATGATTATATTACAATTGATCCTATTCAATCTTTTCCATTGCACTTCCTATAAATCTCTCTAAACATCATTTAGAATCAGTTTAAGTATTTCATTTGATAAATGTTTAGGCCATCTTCAAAGTCTTGTTTCGCTACGAAGGTCTTCTTCATTTTCATGTTTCGCTACGTACCGATTCTCACGTCGAAGTGTATAAAAAATATTTCGTTAAAAATTTCCTTAAAGCACCGCGTACCATACGTTGAGAAATATTTTTATAAAATTCTTCCGGGCTGACTTAGTGAACAAACAATGAGATAACATTTCGGGCATAACGGAATTAGAACTAAAACTTTCTCGACTAACATTAACATTAAACGATAATTGAACGCTGCCTTCAATAAATTTCAAATTCCTTTCGTGGCGTTTTGATTTAAAAGAGAACTCAAACATAAGATTTTTGTGTGTTATGTTTCCTGAGCACTTGCATCTCTGCGTTTCCTTCCAGACGAAACTAACAAGCCGTTTCTCCTTCAAATATTTAATTTCTCTTCGTTTTTCACCCGACAAAGCTTTCGTGTTGATTTTTTTGCTATCACAGTTGATTTACTTCTATATTTACTTCTTTTCTGAATATTGTAATGTTTCGATACTCGAACTCACTTTCTTCGCTCTCTACAATAAAATCACAAGTTCATTCGAATTGTTTGCACCCCTAGAAGATTGCGCACGTTGTCGTTGTATCGCACCAAGGAAACCTTCGACGCGCGCACGTTGAGCTTTTCACCGGAACAGAAAAGCTGCAGGCAAACGGCCTTGTCTAGAAAATCAGACATTTTCAGTTCTCGAATCAGTTCTTTGTTTTGCGTTGGAGGGCTAGCTGGACAGATCTGCAATGGAAATGGCAAAATTTTGTAAGAAAATATTTTTGAAGTGTGAAAATTTTAGTCATTTAGCAAATCACAGTCTTGCTAGGCATTTAAACAACTTCAAAGCTTGTGAAAAGTTTCTCACCTGCTTCAAAACAGCATTCGGCTTTATCTTCAGAACATTGCACAAGTCGTTAAGAAGAATCCATTTGTCAGATCCTTCGTCTTTCAGTAAATAAAGTGGTGGAAGTGGCGTGTCTGACTCTTCGACCTCAAGAATGTCGTTGTCGGATTCGACTTCAATCATGTCGTCGTAGTCGTCTTTGTGCTGTTCTTGTATGAATTTGGTCTCCAAAGGCTTACGTGGTACTAGATCGACTTTGGAAAGGTTCGGAAGCTTTTTGATCTTTCTCAAGTTCGAGTCAATTTGGTTGATTGCCGCGCCTTTTATTTTCTTCGCATGCGGAGAGTCGGGCTTGTTGCACTCTTGACTGTTTGCGTTCTTGAGAATAATGTTGTTTGAGTTCGTGTCACATTTTTTCATCTTGTGTTGATACTTTGTCAAATCCTGGTTGGGAGCTTTCGTAATAACTCGTGTAATGGCAGTGCTTTCGCTGATTACAGTGTCGTTGTCAGACAACATCGTCGTAGCCGTGACCGAGGTCAGTGATACTGAGAAAACTGACGCAATTGATGAGTTCATTTCAGTTTTGTAGAGTGGCATGTTGATGAACACTTGAAAACCGTCCTCAGTTGGATCTGTGAATAGAGTTTTTCAATGGATTTGTTCTTGCTGCGCACAAGTGACTGCAATTTACCTTCAAGCGTGAATGGTCCTTCAAAGTACCAGCTTCGAATCCTCCCCTTCTTTTCATCGATGTCAACCAAGTATTCGTGCAGAAAGTCTTCCATTTCTGTATCTTCAGCCATCGCTATCGGCAGCTGACCGCTGTAGATGGCAAGGCATGGATCAGCACCGTACGATATCAAAAGTCTCACAATCTCCACGTGGCCGTTCTCGATAGCTTCGTGGAGAGGTCTGATCCCCGACAGCGCAGTCTCGGAATGATTAGCACCGTATTGCAGCAAGATTCTTGCAATTTCAAGATGACCACGAGAACAAGCCTCGTGAAGTGGCGTGTATCCAGCGTTATCTTTCAGATCCGGGTTCATGTTCATTCGGTCCACACAATACGCGATGACATCCTAGAAAAGCGAGTTGAAGAAAAGTTGTCTTACATTAATGTCAAAAGCAACTCACCACATAGTCCAAGCGAGATGCTTTGTGGAGCACGCTTTCACCGACTCCCTTGTTCAGCACCCATCCCTTAATCTCTTTGCTGATGTCATTCTCATCCTTGCTTTCCAAGTTTTCCATCGCAGCCAACCGCTTCTTAATGATGTTATTAACGCTCATTGGGTTCTCGCAGGTATGCGACGTCGGTTTCTTCTTCTTGCGGATATAATCAAAGCCTAAATTGGATAAAAAGTTTGTCTTAGAATCTGGTTAACATCTTTGCGTGTCAATAATCTTACCTGAACTTCCTTTGCATCGACGGTTACGACCTTTCTTGCCCTTTCCTTTAAAGCTCGGTGTGATCATGTCTTTTTCAGACAGCACAGTGACAGAATCGTCTTCGTCTTCTTCCTCATCCTTGACGGACACATCTGTCGCCCGCGTTTCTTCCAACTTCACGACAGATTCCGCTTTAATGAAGTCGATGTTCATTTTCTCCAGATATTCGCGATACTTTTGATCGTAGCTCAAATTTGTTTCAACCTCAGCCGAAACTTTGTCATCGTTCTTGCCTTCTTCTTCAGTTTCTTTCGCTCCACTTGGTGGAGCGGACTTTGGACGATCGTCATCAGCTCCGAACACTTCTTTCAAAATTTCTTTCTTGCGCAAGGCATTGTTTTCGGTGCGTGTTCGTGAGGTGATGATGGACGTCTCAAAGATGTTTTTCTTGAACCCAAAAACTTTCTCGCTTTCCTTTTCAGGAGTCGGAAGCAAATCGTCGTCGGCTGACGGCTGTGCTGCATTCGCTGCGTTTGCAGTTTTTCTGTTCTTAAATCGCTTTCTCGACTGGATCACACGCTGGTGAAGTACGTCGATGATTGAACTTGACTTCTTCACGTCACTTGGTGGCTCTGGAGCGGCTTTTCTTTTCTGGTTGACTTTCTCATTCACATCAATCCTTGATCGATTATTATCCTTTGACTTTACGAACTCTGAGAAGATTTCAGACGTATCGCTGGTCTGTGGATCTAAATCAGGTAAAGAATGTGAGATTCCATGTTGCGGTTGGCGACCAATAGTTATCAGACCTGCTGGGATTTTGAGAGATCGCTTGAAGTTGTAGGTTTCAGCTTCCCATCCAGGCGTGAACTTGTTTGATGGCTAAAAGCAAGATAAAGAATGAGTCGACGTAGATTGAGCAAAACACACTTTGACATACTTTCTCGTCCTTGAATGAAATGCTGTTCATCGCGGAGTTGTGTCTTTCGACTGGTGTGGCTTTTGGTTCTGGCTTTTCATCCTTCGAGACCTCTTGGTTCGATTCCCGGCGATCCTTTCGCGATCTTAGACTGGAATTTAATTTAATTTAATTTCAATTCCGATTAATGGTTAAAAATGATTACCTGTCAATTCGCTTTCTGGGCTGTTTCGATTCAGATTCTTCGCTTGATGAAGAACTTTCTGGCTTCGAAGTCGGTCGTGACCTTGAATCTTTGTTCAGTTCGCTGTCAGTTTTGAACAACTTTTTCTTTGATTCAAGTTCGTTCAAACTCGACCTTTTGGGGCTGACTTTCTTAATCGGTGAGTCCGTTTTCGCTTTTCTATCAGGCACAATGTTCTGGACAATCTTTTCGTTTCTAAGGACTTTGCTGTTGGACAACTTTTTCTCGATCTCAATTTTCCGTTTCGATCTTGTCATCGTTTCTTCTTTTTTCAGGAGACTTTTGATGCTGGACTTGTTGCCCAAAGTTTTCCCCTTTTTAGACTTTTTTGAACTTGAAACTTTAGTGTTGGCTGTGCCGTCAGAGCTGTCAGATTCAGATGAAGCATCTAGATTAGCTAAACTTTGAGAGTTTTTTGAACTCTTGGTTCCCTGCGACTTTCCATTTTTGCCTTCGGTTCCTTTCTTCTGTTCGTCTGAACTTGTAAATTCACCAGTTTGTAAGTTGCGGCGCTTGCTGTCAATTTCTTCTTCAGACTCTTCTTCTTCGACTGACAACTCTTCGTCAGTCTTTTTGATGCCTAGCGCCGCCCTTTTTCTAAGACGCCTAATTTTCAAAGACGTGCGCGCAGTTCGTTTCGAGTCTGTTTCATTTTCGGAGCTGCTGGGATCGCCAAGTCGTGCGGCATGTCTCTTCTCAACTTGAAGACGTTGTTTCTCCCGGTTGTTTCGTGGAAATTTCACGGTGTCTTTTGTGACAGATGACTGGCTGCTTTTATTCTCGTTTTGGCTGCTGAACAACTCCAACAGAGGTTTGTCTTCGTCACTAGATGAACTTGGGATGTCTCGTTTAATTGAATTGATAACATCCTTGGGAATTTCGAACGTGCTGTTTGCAATCGGTGCTGGTAAATGCGATGGATTCTCGTCCTGCAATGCGCTCTCATTCTTTGGAACACGTTTTTTCTTGTCGACAACTTTCTTCCCAGTTTCGAGTTGTTGCACAAACTCGTTGCACGCGCTGCCCCAATCCAGTAAATCGAAGGCAGATGTTGACACAACATCCGGTACACTTGAGTTGGCTGCTGGTGGCACTGGAACGAACGCTTTAAGTGCCCCTTTGCTACGGAACTGGCGTGGTGATGCACTTTTCTTAGCGTGTTCGTCTTCAAGACGGTCACTGCCCAACATTTTCTTCTGTTCCTTCAACTCGAGATTAGTTTTCAGCTTCAGAATAGTGTTCTGGTCTGCGCCACGAGACGCCACCGCACTCACCGGCACTTGCAAAGCAGAATACGG
>JPYR01000336.1:42321-61207 GCA_000775305.1 Belgica antarctica
CGACGATTACATTTTTTTGGATGTTAATTTTGAAAAAAATTCAAATTGGCTTTACGATTAAAACGCACACTTGCTGGCGTGTAGAAAAATAACTTCGACAGTTGAATTGACGAGCATTACAATGACACATTTCGGATAACTGCATCTCTGGCCGAACATTCTCGGACAAACATTTTACATTAGTTAGGTTCTTTAGAATTGTTAAAAAATCAACAGTTTGAAGCACAAGTTTAGTGGTTTAGTTAAAACATGGAAAGATACAAACTTGGTTCGTGTGCAAAGTCAGTCTTTTCTTGTTGCAGATTGGAAGAAAAACTCTTGGCAACCTGTTGTATCAAGCACTTAGTCAATAAAATATTTCCTTGTCTTCTCGTTCGTCATCTTTGTAGGACTTGTTCAAGGATTGGAGTGAATTGGAAATGTTACTTTGTGACCGCAGATTGTCAGTCACGTCCATACTTTGGTGAATAGTGCTTCGGTTCATCATGGAACTCGGGGTTACGTTAAGGCTTGCACGGGAACTATGAACTAAAGCGGCATTCGAACTCTTTAAATTTCGGTTTTGTTGTTGCTGCAGTTGGATGTGATGTTGCTGCATAAGCGTTAGTTCACTGACCTTGGTTAAGAGTTGGTTGTCGAGTCGCTTCAGTTGATCGTCAATTGATTTGCGCTGTTCATCCAATGACTGGTCATAGCTAAGATAGTTGGAGTTATTCGAAGAAGATGTTGAAGGCTGCTGATGCTGGTGTTGCTGTTGTATCATCGTCCCAGAGTTAGCAGGCGCTGGCGACATCTTTTGTCCGAAGTTTGGTTGATAATATCCGCTGTATGCCCCGAAAGCATCAAACGAAGCGTTCGAAGTTGACGAAACGGTTTTTGAACTGTTGGCCGATGGCAAGTTCTCGTAGTTTGTTGGGTTATAAATTAAAGGAGTCGTTGGCGTTGATGACACGCAAGAAGAAGACGGCGTGTTATATTCGTTGCTGCTCAAAAGACTGTACGAGTTGCCAACTTGATCTGAGAAAACTATGAAAAGTTCTTAGAATTCGCGATAGTTTCTCAAATTAATTGACTCACGTTTTTGTTCATGCAACTGCCTGATCAAGTCATCTTTCTCCTTCTCAGCCAGCCGCGTCTCGAGAAGCTTCAGGCGCTGCCTCATGAGCTGCATTTCATTCACCTTGTTTTGCGTGAGCTGTGCATCGGAAGCTGATTTCTCAGCGTCTTGCGTTGGAAGCTGCTGCTGACTTATCTTAGCATCAAGGTTCATACAATCCGCTTCCATCCGTAATTCCTTTTCTTGCAGTTCCCATTTGGCGTTTCCTTGACTCGAAGCCGAACGACCTTTTTCTTTAGAAATCTCATCTTCCAGTTGAAGGCGCATTTTATCTCTTCGTTCGTTCGCACCCAAGAGCGACTGCAGTTGTTTCTGGTAAAGCTGCTTCTGCCGAATTTCATCTTCCAAGCGCTTCAGGGCCGAATCCAACACGTTGATGTGAATTCTTTGTTCCTCGAGTGTTGCACTTTGTGCTTGAATCTCAATGTACTGCCTCTTGTTGGCGTCAATCAATTCTTTGTTCTGCTGAACCAACTGCGTAATCATCAGTTCCTGTTGTGATCGACCGGAAGTCGACAGCTGCTGCTGTTGAGTCGAAGCAGTGATGAGTTGCTGCTGCAAAACTTCGACCTGGTCTCTTAAAACGCGATTGAGTTCTTGCAAACGACGGCAATCGCTTTGCAAACGGGTTCGAGCGGTTCTCTCGAGACGTTCGCGACGTTCACAAGACCTGTGAAGGAAAATTAATTAATAAATGCATTCTGCCATAAATTGATTAACTTACGCAACAAGTTCTTCATGAACCTTGTAAATGTTCGACACTTCCTGTTCAAGCTTCTGCGATTTTGCAACTTTCATCAAGCAATCGTTGAGTTGAACTCTCAGATTCGTGTTCTCAACTTCAAGCTGCTCAAAGTCGTTGTGGTTCAGAGTGTTCGTCTCCGAGTTGGCGGTCTCAAAATCTTGCCTTTCATCTTGATCGGCAAGTTTCGTCAGATCTGGTTGCGACTTGCTTTTGTTCCGGTCACGGCTGCTGTCGCCTGACCAGTTTTTGTTGTTGCCCGATGAGTTGTTTGAAACGCCAGAATCGCGAGTCGACTCAGCGACCACTGACTGCGGAATTCTCACCTCCTTCGCCAAATGCTTGAGTACAAAGCTTTGATTCAGATATTGTTGTTCGTTTTCGGTGATGGCCGTGACTTTGCCGTCGTTGCCTTGGACGTATCCCATTCCTAGAGATCTTGAAGGCAGAACTTTGTCCTTTTTTCCCAAATAGTTTGGCGGCGATGGAGACGAGTTCAGAAAGTATAAATCCTGCTTCATCATCGATGAGTTCGCTGACCCCGCGAAAAGCGGCTGTGTTTCGTCGTGTATGATGAGAGTATTGTAAGAAGACTGCGAGACGTCCATCGACGAACGGTTCGACTGCGATTGTTCCAAAGAGTTTCTGTTTGAAGGATGAATGTTCAAAGAGTTCCTGTGGTGGCCGCTGTTGTCAGGAAGATGACGAAGGTCCACGGAAACGCTGCGGCCGCCTGAGTTGGCGTACCGGGCTTGTGGATGAGTCGAATCTGCTGACGAGAAGCGCATCTTGACTGGAGAGTTGCTTGTGACTTTTTCGTAAAGATGCAATGCTAAAAAGAGTTCACAGGTAAGAAAAATTCTTGACTGAAATTACGTGACTTACGTTGGGCATCATTCACTGGTGTAACATTCCCCGATAAATTCTCCTGTCCTTGCGGCTCGGCTCGGGGATGAAGCAACACGTAGCGTTCTTCTCTCGACAGATTCGCACTCGAGTCATTGTCGAAATAATCTTGCTCGTCGTCGTCGGTATCTGAGTAAAGAACCTTCTCGGCATCATGCATCGTTTTTTTCTCCCTCATAACTATTTTGGGAGTCGGTGTGGGTATGCTGGTAGGGTTCGCGGAACTTCGATTCTGTCGCAAAGTCGTCGTCGGCTGAACAGGTGTTTGCTGCTGTGGCTGCTGCTGCGCCGACAGAATAACTGTTTTGCTTGCAGTTGAAAACGGTGAAAATCGCATTCCGTGTGGATAAGAAGACATGACTATTCAAATTCGGCACTTGGTGGAGTTTGTCTTAAGCTTTAGTTTGGCAATTTTTGTAGCTTTACACTGCAGTTATAATTTCATCTGTAAGTAGAGTGACCGAGATATTTGTTTAGATTGTTTCAGGAATGCTGTTGCACTAACACATGCAAACACAGATTCGATGTTGGAATTCTTCACATTTCTTAAGCATGAGTGGCCGCGATTCTGCGACAATTGGAACAATGAAAACTATTTTGTCATTATTGTGCAATAAATTTCGTTGAATTTAGAGGTAAAGTAGTTTTCAGAGAAGTATTTTCTCTTCCGATTATGAAAGAAATTTGCGATCCAAATTCTGCAAGAGAATCTGAATTGCACTCGTGAAAATTTAGTTTTTCCTTCCACCATCGACTAAATCTACCGGACAATTGTGTTTTCCACGCACTTACAGCTGATTGAAAGCAAATAATTATCAGTTTTAGAATATTCCGAACTTCTTTATAAAAATATTTTAACTGTTGCAATGGAAATATCCGAGCGTATGCCAGACTGTCGGACTAACAACCAACATACATGTTGGAAAGCGCACTTTTACATTAATCTCCTATGAACTCGTTTTCCAATCCGCAACTTGCAGTTAGCTTTCAAAATTCCTCAACAGTGGCAGAGTTTTCCACATCGTTTTAATTGAATCGATGCAGTAAGTAGGAAGCTACTTGCAATTGATTGTGGTTAATCAAAATAAGGCAAAATTCGCAAAGTTTTGTGTTGATTTGTGATTGTTGTTCTACATTCAATGAACTTTTTATCGGGGGGGAGATTTCAAAACACAAACAAAATCATTACGGACTGCAATTATTTATTAGATTGGGAACCCCATTTGACGCTTAATCGATATAGTGGAGCCGAACTGAGAGAAAACAAAAAATGTCAAAGCAAAAACATTGAAACTCCCGAGATCGCCAAACTTTTGTGACATGCGCGTGAAGTTCCATTCCAGTCATTTTATCGTCGGAGTTTGTTGATAACATCACAGAAATAATTTAAAGCAATTTGTGTAGGATAAAAATCACCGAAAACATCACGGCTCGGTGATTTAAGTATTTAAACACTCGCATAACATAATTAACCGATGATAAACGTCGAATCGTTCATCACGAATCAGTTTTGAAAAGTAAGAAAACCAAGTTCGAGACTTCAAGTAAACTCTGAACTATTCAAACCAAATCGATTTTATAATCGCTTTCACCTTCATCGATCTAAAATCTTCGATTTCATGAAAAATTTGACTAAAATCTCGATAAATTATCATGAAAGTGCTTGACTGAAAAATCCTTGCGATTTGAAAATCGATTGGAATGATTTGGAATGATTGAAGCTTTCCAATAATTTCTCGCAACTAATTTCGTGACTTATCTCTCATTTCAGCAGATAAAACACCGTCACACCCACCATGCCGATCACAAGCATTCTCAAGAGAGCGACTAGCTTCATTCTTGGAAATGGCGAAGATGCCAGCGAGTCTGACGACTTCAACTACGAAGACAACGAAATTTTGTTCTGCAAAAATAACGTCTGCGTTCATCCTCCGGCGTTCGCTAGAGAAGAAGTTCAGCATTGTTCGGGATACTTGACGCTCTGTACAAAAACCTTTGTTGATCAACACAATTTAACCAAGCGGCCGACGTTGTTCCTGACATGGATTCCAAACTCCACGCTTCGAAAGTGTCCGGCGGCCTTGGAAAATTGTTCGCCGTTCCATTCCAAGATAGCAATAGCAGTGCAACACAAAAAGAAAGAAAGCAGTTTGAAGGAGAAAGACGAGAAAGTCGTAAAGAATGGCGGTAGCAACATCCAAATTCAAATCATTAATACCACCAACCCTTTCCTAGAGAACTATGTTGACCCAGAAGAACTCGCGAATCAGCAAACGCAGCCGACAGACAGCAAGTCCATGAACTTCTCCGACTACTCTGAAACTGTCAGCATCTCTTCGAGCTCCGACAGGGCGAGTGTTAATGATTGTTGCTATACCAACACCGTTATATCGTCTTACATTGAAGAAGACGAGGGCATAATCGACTCCGGTCACGAAGATCCATCGACAACTTTGAATGGTGATTCAAACGAGAAACACGACAACGATGATGAAGAAACTCGAGAGTTGAAATCGGAGCTTGAGCCGTTGCTCAACGAAGAAGAACAACCCGAACGGAAAATGTTCACACGCCAGGCGTCTGCACCAATTGCTAGAACTGCTGCTGCACACCTACTTAAGAATCTCAAGCAGCACCAATCAATGACGTCTGTAAACATCACAATTGCAAACCCACAAATCGAGAACTTGGACATGCAGTCGCCGGCCCCGATCAATGGAGATTCCAGTGTAAAGCAGATTATGCGGTCTGCATCGATGCATTCGGTCGAAGAAACCAACCCCAACTGGATGAACGCCGAGATGTACGCATTCCAATACAACATGACCTTCCCGGACAGTGTCACTGCCTCGCCAGTTGTCAGTCGCAAGCAACCACAGCAACAAATGAAGTGCAGAAGATTCTCCGTCGACCTCAGTCAAATGCGCGCCCTTCGCTTGTTCTTCAATGATGATCAATGCACTTCAGGACAGCTCGTCATTGCAAGCCGCGAATCGCAATATAAAATATTGCATTTCCATCACGGTGGGTTGGACCACCTAGCTCAGGTACTTCATCAATGGCACTGTTTGCTTCACAACATCAAAGTCACGCCAGGAAATGACGAAATCAATTTACCCTACCGCCAGTTCATGGTTTGTCGACCGGAAGTGAGAAAGAGTGAACTACATCCAGAAGAGAACAAAGTTCCAAAGATTTCGACTGAATACTTTTACGGGAATCTGTTGAATGACAAAGGCCAGATAGAAGACGATTTGCAGCTACGCAAGTGTGTCTTCTTCGGTGGTCTTGAAAAGAACTTGCGCAAAACTGTTTGGCCTTTCTTGCTTCACTGCTACTCAACTGGATCGACGTTCAACGACCGCGCCGCCCTAGCCGATCTGAGAAAGCAGGAATACGAAGAAATCGCCAGACGAAGATTGTACTCGATGTCGCCGGAACAACAAGCGCACTTCTGGAAAACTGTCCAGTGCGTCATCGAGAAAGACGTCGTGCGAACCGACCGGGGAAACCCTTACTATGCTGGCGAAGGCAACGCGAACATTGAAACTATGAAAAACATTTTGCTGAACTACGCTTTTTATAATCCTGGCATGAGTTACACTCAGGGAATGAGCGATTTGTTGGCGCCAGTATTGTCCGAGTTGAAGAACGAGTCAGAAACATTTTGGTGCTTTGTTGGGTTGATGCAACGTGCAATATTTGTGTGCACCCCAACAGACAACGACATCGACAAGAACTTGCAACTTTTGCGGGAATTGATTCGGCTGATGATCCCGAAGTTCTACCAACACTTGAAGAAGCACAGCGACGCCATGGAACTTTTGTTCTGCCACCGCTGGATACTGTTGTGAGTGAACTAAATCTTTTTAACGGTGAAGTTGGCTGACTTTACTTGTTTGTAGGTGCTTCAAACGCGAGTTCACCGAAGCCGTAGCAATCAGAATCTGGGAAGCTTGTTGGTCCAATTACTTGACCGACTATTTCCATCTCTTTGTGTGTCTTGCCATTATGTCTGCCTACGCTGACGATGTTATTGCACAGGACTTACGAACCGATGAAATGCTTTTGCATTTCAGCTCATTGGGTTAGTGACATTTCACTATTCTTGGCGCTAAACTTAGATGTCTTTCTTTCAGCTATGTACATGGACGGGCAGTTAATTCTACGCAAAGCGCGAGGTTTGCTGCATCAGTTCCGGCAATTTCCAAAGATTCCATGCACGCTCACAACCCTATGTCGCCGCTGTGGTCCAGGAATTTGGGATTCCGGTCATCACCCAGCTGTAGAATGTATTGGCCATGATGAACTTGATCGATGTGCTTTAGCTGACACCTAAAAATCTACTCATACAAGCATGTACAGCCATTCATGACAAAAAACGCTTTATCGGACGCAAAATTTTCAAAATGATTATCTTTAGTAGCCTTGGGCTGCAGGTATTAGACTTTAGTGAGATTAATTGCTAGTAATATTGATAACTATTGCTGTAATATATCTGAGTCTCTTAAAATATGCTGTTCTCGCTATGATAGCTATGTTGAAAGTCAGTGCTGACGTTTATTTATTCTAATCATGAAAAAGAAACCTATCGCCATATGAAATAAATGCTTGTGAATCTGAAAACATAAAACGTGTTCAGTTAGTTTCACTTTCATTCGCTCAAAAATCTATGAATGTCAAGTTCTTCTTTTAATTTTATTAAAAGTAAATCTTTTTGGAATGTCAGCTTCAATTTTAGGCTTCTCTTTGAAATGGGATTCAATCATCGCCAATTGGTCATACATCTTTTGTCTCTCACCGACATTGTCTGGAACAACATTCAACAGAACTTTCTGTGGCTTTAAGTAAAGAAGAAATTCTTGAATTTCGTTTAAACTGCTGTGAGTAGAATAGCAAACTCGAAAGGAATTTTCTTTCATTTGTTTCACGAAAGATCCACTCGACCAATTTTGCCAATACATCGCAGAGAGCTGGAGAGTCAAGACATGGCTTACATGATCTATCGTGTCAGTGTATTTCGATTTAATAAAAATTCTCGATGTTCGGTCGTTGTTTGTGACGTAAAAAGAAAGTCCGGAAATCAGCGAATATTCTTCGAGTGATGATTCACAGACCCAGACTCGCTCGTGCAGCTTCTGGCCAAGCTGCATGATTAAAAACTCGTAGCCGTATCGAGCGGGCACATAAATATGAACTAAAATGAAGTTTTTATCTATTTAATTTCGCAATTATGAGTCATCGACCATTTACCTTTGTTGTTCTCAGACCGTTTCAGGAAATTCTTTGTTATCTCGACGATGGTGTTTGCGCTTTGGCTTTGACTAGGAAAGTTGGCATAAGACGATCTCATGAACGTTGAGTCCATGTAAACAACAAAGTTTCTTCTTTGTTCTTTGAGAATTTTGATGTTTCTAACATCTTTGAGTGACAATCGGAAATCGCCAGTATAGAGAACGTCATAAAGTTCGTTTTGAAACAGCAACATGATGCTGCCAGCGCAATGACCCGCTGATATCGCTGTCACATTAAAAACCGACGAATCGCCTTTTTCATCTGCTAACAATTCTACTACAAGTGTTATTCCTATCTCGATGACTTTGACATTTTCCAGATGTGGGAATTTTTTATGTATAAACAATGCCGACACTGGCGAAGCATAAATTTCGGAATTTGTCACCAACTCTGCCAAGCCAACGAGATGATCCGAGTGGAAATGCGACAAGAAATAACACTTCGCTTTGTTCTTAAAATAATCCACAGCAATGAAAGGAATTTCCTTCACTTCACCATTAAAACTACTCATTGCAACAGCATAAAAATTAATGTTGTGCGACAATAACAAGACGAAGTTCTAAAAAGTTCAACGCTTTGTGTTATTTTACGTAGAACAGAGCTTAGTACTGCCGCGCCAACAAACTCGTTTCCATATCGTTTCATGCCTTTCTACCTGTCTCACACCATTCGTGTGCGAGCTTTCGATGAGAACGGACAAGTTTGTTGGCCGGGGAATTTTAGTGGTTTCCGAGTGAGAAATAAAAGAAAAGAAGTCGTAAAACTTATTGCGAGTGCTGCAAACACGGTCGGCAGCGATTAATTGAGCGCAAAATTAAGAAAACTCTGTGCGAAGGTCTACGGCGAATAAAGTGACTCACACCTTTATTTTTCAAGCTTTCGAGACCATAAAGTAGAGCTTGGGTGTTGCACAGCTTAAGCTGACCAGAAACAAAATAAACTAACGCAGAATCTTAAAGCATCCGCCAGCATGTTGGACAAACGAAAATCAGCAATTGCTGTGATAGCAGCTTTCGTAGGTAAGTGGAGTGTCTAAAACTACCTGTGGAATGAGAGTGAAAGAGATGGAGTCATCAAAATTCAACAGTTTCTTTTCATAAATGGAACGTTAAAGAAAAAAGAAGAGTGAAGAAGGTAGAAATTCAAAGAAAAAGCAAGAAATAAGAAGAAATTAGACAAAAGAATAGAGAAAGGGATTTATTTGTCAATGTTGGGGCGATAGATCGGCCGATGACTCTCGATTGAAGCATCACTCGATCTTTGCTAAGTGAATATTTCCTAACAGCCGAACTTTTTAATCCATGCTGATCTGTCGAAATTACTTGAAACAACGTGTATGGTTTGGTGTAAATATGTATGACTCCAAACTGGCATCGTAAGCACATTGTGAACAATAAGAAGCTGCATCTAAAGAGAGAAAAAGTTTTTGTAATCCAGAGAAAAAAATAAGTCTGCCCTGCCCAAAACCAGTTTTCAACGAGTAACGCGTCAAAATTGGGATGAGAATTCGACGTTGTCCAAAAAGAAACTTTGCCTAATTAATTAGCAAGTGAGAATTCAGTTCTTTCGCCTTTATCCACGCAACGATGTGTCACATGCACCGAAAGCGGTGTTGTTTACGCTACCTGCTCACCCCAGTTTCGGATTACAATTGTCATTTACAGGTACAATTCGAGAGTTTTCAATTACCTGCGCTCAATCCGTTCGATGGGCAAAGTGTGAGGCATTGAAGGCAATGTACGGCAGAACTACTCGTTTTGCATTTCAATTAATGTCGCATTTGTACACTCCTTATCACCCTCTCGGGACATAGGCGAACGGTTTGGCGACCCGATTTCATTCGTTTTTTAATTAATCGGCGCGAGGCATGAACGCACTTCGGCCACAGATCCACGCTGGAAAACTCTTGGGCGTTTTCCCAGGCTTGTTGTTGATTCCCCGCGTTTTACAAGACAAACATTTCTTTACCACTCCGTCTATCGTCGTGTTTAAAACGGCGAGTTTATGTTAATAAATGTTTCTGTAGTGCTTTTGTATCTGACCACTCATGCATGTATCTCGTATTTTTTAGCCAATCTTTCTTCTGACTGGCTGGTGTTAGTGTTTCACCTTTCACATTACGAACAATGTGTAACCGTTAACATGGGAATGACCAGGGCAGCTTAAAAGTTTTTTCTTCATCTCCCATTCTACTCTTTTCTTGCGCTCACGACACCGACCTCAACTCATGACGGCATCAAAAGAATATTTTAATGTTTATTCTAAAAATTCTGTCGATCGTGGAATTTTTTTTTTGTTCATCTCGTTTACCGATGAAAGTTGAAGGGTGAAAGTCGGTTGGTTGGTCTGTGTTGTCGCTTCCGGCATCGTCGCCACAAAAACAGCGCTCGAATGCAATTTTTGTTGAGGTAAAAAGGAAAAGTTTTGAATTGAATCTCGAAATTTGTCTTAGCTTTGAAGGTTTTTCTCATGACATTCGGAAACTCGGCTCCAGCTTACTTGTAAGCCATCGTAACTCTTTTATGAATTTAGTTTAAACAAGATGTGGCCTTGCACGAACAAGAAATCTTTGAGGTTCTAGGGGCTTTTTATCTCATAGACAGAGCAGTGCAATAAAATCTTAAGTTTACATTCTTCTTGGGATGGAAGGTAAACAGCGATAAAGTCGAGCTGGAGCTTTATTTGCGTCTATAATTTTTCCACGACAGTATCTCCAGATTACCAACAAGTGTAAAAGTTAAGTTCCGCGGTTGATCAACAAGATAAAAAAGTTGAATCTACAGAAAAAGTCGTGTGGAATGTCAGATTTAGGAAGCCACGACTAGGAAAATAGAGAAAAAGTTAGGCAGTTGGTGACAAGACTAGCCAAATTTGGAGATGAGAACGTCACTCGAGCTGGTTTTTATGCTCTTTAACATTCGACTTCAACCTTATTTTGTAAACATAGCGCCAATAAACGAATCTAGAAACGCAGAAACCCACGTAAACGATTGACTTGATCATTATTTTATGCGGCCCTATGTTTGAAATTTATTTTTTTCGATAAATTACGAAAGTTTTGGAAACCTTGAGCTTAATTTATTTATGAGACAAGAGAAATTAAAAGATCGGCTTGTGACCTGTGGTCGTCGAAACAACTCAAATTGATAGCAGTAAATATTCTAATACTGTCTTTGATCATGTGGTCATCCAAAGCCACAAAGTTCCAATAAAAACTCGCTTGCCGAAAATATTTAGTCACGTGAACCGTGAATAAGCAAAGTTACCAGCCCAGTACCTTTGGATCAATTTTCATTAATTTTGCTTATTTGAGCCGAAATCGAAGACAATGGTTTGAGTTTCTTGCACTTGACTTGACAGCATAAAAACTTTATAGCGACCGAAAGCATTGAGAAATCACTGAATGAAAATCGGTTAATTGGCATCAAACCGTATAATGTCGAGAGTAAAACTATTGAAGTTGAACTGAACACAACTGAACAAGCGCAAAACCGTTGCGCAAGCAGCTGCCGCAGAAGAAAAATCTGCAGAAAAAATCACAAAACTCATGGAAAATTTGTTCGTAACATAGAAACCGTTAAACGTGGCTGATAATGCAATTGAAGTTTATGAAACTAACGCATCGCTTTTTACTTCCTTCATTGCAGTTATCATCGCCTCGGTTAACGCGCAGGGATCGCCGAGATTCGCAGACGCCGATCCAAAGTACGTCGCAACCCAAGAAGGCCAATCAATTAACTTGATGTGCCGAATCGCACAGCCGATCACGACGTGTAAATTCATCATTCCCGGAGAACAAAACGAGGTCAAGCTGAATCCAGGCTGGACGAGAAACGATAACTTTCGCTACTACGGCAATGGTCTTGAAAATGGGCAATGCGGCGTTACTATTGTGAGTGTTCGCGAAGAATACCACGGTAATGCCACGTGCGTCCTGGACCCTAACGATGGATTGGCTGACGCCATTGGACTGATTGAAATCGGTATGTCACTTTAATTTCTTCGAAAAATACTTGAAATATAACATAAAATTAATTTCCAGTGATCGCCAAGCCGCCACACCCTCCACAAATCTCTCTTTCAAACAACGAACAGCTTGAAGCTGGAAATGAAATCGAAGCCGAATGTTCGTCGACAGATGGCAGGCCTGCCGCCAACATTACGTGGTATCTGAACGAACACTCTCTTGGCTCTGGATCAAGCGAAGTCGTCGACAGCTCCTCTGAAGGCACGACTTACTACACCGTTTATTCAAGACTCCGCTACCGTCTCAAGCCAGAAGACAACACCAAGAACCTTATCTGCCGCGCTTACCATCCTGGCTACCCAGAAGGGTTCTCTGACACCAGACTGCAACTTAACATCAACTACAGACCCGTGCCAATGCCAGAAACAATCATTTCCGGACTTGAAATTGGAAGTTCCGCCATCATCGGACCAATCCAAATCCAGGCCAATCCACGACCGACTCTTAAATGGACTGTCGACGGCACAATCATCAACCAAGGTGAACAAAGTCAGCGGTTTGTTGCCAACGAGCCAGTGCAAGTCGCTGTCGGCTTGTGGAACTGCAGTTTGACAATCATCGAGCTCACAATGCAAGACACCACTTTGATCTACAGACTAAGAGCCAACAATGCCTTTGGAACAACTGACTATTCAATTAGAATCGGCGGATCATCAGATGCTGCAGGCAAGTTTTACCGCTTGGTTCATTATTTTAAAAAAATCTAATTAAAATTTTAATCAACAGGAACTGGACTTGGCATTGTGCCGACAATCGCAATCTCCATTATCGTTCTGTTCGTTCTTGTGATCATTGCATTGCTAGTAGTTGCTAAAGTAACCAAGCGATGGTGTTTCGCAGGTAAGAAGCTCGACACTGTTGTTTAACCTAGTATAAGATCAACAACAACTTCTCGGAAATCGTGAAAGCATTTTTTTTATAAAACGGATAATTTCTCATAAATTGTATTTAATTAAATTCAAAAAGAAAACTCACTGCTAACAATATTAACAACATGAAATCATTGATTCGATGCCAATTTGTTTAAAGATTTTGCGTTGTAGGAGACTCAATGCACCCCAACGGACCCGACTCAGAAGCTCAGATCGCGCCCGAAGACAAAGCTCACGAACATTATGAGCAGCACATCGAAAAGACTTCTGACGAGGAGACAGATTCGCCCGTTGATGTTGAGCCGCCCAAAAACGGAAAAGCGAAGGGGAACACACCAGTTTAGAGCTCTTAAAAAGTGATATCAGTGGAAAAAGTTCTGATTACGCTACTTAATTTAGATTTAACGATTCAAAAGTTTCAAAAAACCAACCAATCAAGACGTTTTAGTTTAGCCACCTCATAAAAATTATGAAATCGAAGTTTTAACAAAAGATGAAAGGAAATGTCGATCAGTTTACGAATAACCAGCGTTCATTTTAAGTGAACACGTTTGCGAGACCCTAAAAAGACGATCATTCGGAGAGTCGAAAATGGATGTTAAAGTAATTTTGTAAGATTAATTAACTCGATTGTATCATACACATGCCATAGAGTAAACATAGAAAAGACGTGTATCATTGAATGAATCGAAGCGATACCTGTCTGTTGACTTCTTTATTTTATTAGGAACCCAACAAGTAGAATAAAAAATGGTTCCACTCGGATCTGTCTGTGTAAACAAAAATAGTTTTCGAAATAAATTAAAAGTATGAAATTAAAAGTATGTTTTTTCTTATCCAAAGTTTTGTATTTAAACAAGAATTTCAGAAAATAATGCGGAAAAGGTCTGGAAAACTTTACAGCTTGCAAGATTCATTTGTCGTCACTAACATCGTCTGTAATGTTGTCAAAGTATAATGATTCAATTATGAACTTTTCATGTTGAAAATATATTTCCAAGGCTTCATGGTAAGTGCGGTCTTTGCTTTCGAAGAAGTTCAATGTTTGGACGAGTGTGAATACCAATTAGTGACATTATTGAAGGTCACTAGCCCGCTAGCTATCTCAACCTAACTGCACACGTAGCGCGCTTATTCACATCACGTTACTAATGTGTCCCGAACGGTACTGCTTCAGACCAAAATTAATTAGTGAAACAATAAATCCGCCGATTGGCACCAATAAACAGCTTTTGTGTGCTTACTACAAAACTAAACAACATTAAACACCAAAAAGCAACAAGTTGAGATTTCAATATAACTTTATTTGTTTTATCTGTTTCGTCACATTGTTTAATAAGCTTATTCTGACGAAGTCTAAATTCTCGTTGACACTTGAGAATTGGTGTAAATTAGGACAAAGCGCCGATAATCTCTCTTCATAGAAAAGAAATCAGCGCAAAAGTATTTTTCGATCCAGGGAAGCAGGCTTTTTGTCTTTCGATGCCATTTCAGTCTTGTTTGGTTCGATTTTAATCAGCACAAACGCGATAAAAAGCAATCAAACAAGATCAAAACGGATCGAAAGATGGAAATGACCAAATGAAGCGATCGAACTTGCTTTCCTGGGTTTTGATTTTAGTCTTCAGAGTTTTTCCTATGAGTCTTGTTAGTATTTCGAATGGGTTGTTTCAAAGGCACCGAAATTGATTATTTTCGAGTTAATTTTGGGTGTGTCGCGAAGACACTTGAGATTGGTGAGATAAATAAGAGCAGTGTTAAATTATAATTATTCAATCGTTGTACTTTGGAAATCTTTGATGTTCTTCTCACTATTATTGTAATTTTCCGTTTCAAAAATATTTTTGTTTTGTCATCAGAGATTTCTCATTAAATTTGAATTTTTGAGAAAATGAGAAAAGAAATTTCAAGACCGATGCAGATCATAAAGATGAAGAAAGTATTTTTTGGTTCTCAGATACCGGTTTCAAATGGAAATTTTCGTTAAACGTTTCTTCTATTCTAATTTAATTGTCATCCATTATTGTGATATCAGTTTCAGAGCGTCATGCTTGACTAACGAATGAATATTGGATAATTAAGAAAACATAAAAATATGAAGAAACTTCAATTTGTGTTCTAGAAGTTTCGTCTCGTATATTCGTCTGAACTATTCGTGATCTCTTGAGTCACCGTAGCACTTTATTCAGGCATTTTTCGTCACTTATAAGTAATGATTCATGAAGGGTTTTTCCGAATGACGTCACATTGAAGTGATTTTGGACCACTTGATGTCTAGACATCGTGCATCTGTGAATCAAGTTGCTAAATCATTTAAATGCGTCATCATTTGGTCACTCCCAATTCTTATTCCCCTTGTTTCTGCTCGACAACAAGGCGCTGTATCGCGATTCCCGCCAATATCTACATAGCTCACACTTTATCATCCACAAATTTGTCGTGTGAATTGGACAACTGAGAAGACAAAAACGAAAGTGATCCTTAAAATTAAATAAATAAGGGGCGATTTCTATCTCATTGCTGCACTCTCTGAACAAATACTGGATTGATGTGTCACTTTCTTTTATTGCAGCATAAGTGACGCGAGATTTCTCTGCAGTATCGTATCTTTAACCGAATTGAACACAACCTGGATATTTTGCGTATCTACGGCGTTCGTAAAATGGTGGTAGATAGGCTGTGGTGGTTTTATGCTTTGAAGCTGGTGATTGTTGTTGCGGCGCACTCGTAGAAACATTTGAAGCATGAAGGTTTGGACGTCAATGATCGAATGTGGATTTCCGGCGTATTGCGGATAATACCAGCGAATGTCAGTCTCAGGGTTTTTCACTTTCAGTGCCAACAGATCAGATTTGTTGAGAAAAAGAATGATCGAAATGTTTTGGAAGGCGTTGTTGTTGACTATTGTGTCAAAAATGTTCTTCGACTCCTCGAGACGATTCGTTTTCCTAAAATCGAGAGAAAAATCGTAAGCAATTGCATAACCGTTCGCTTCGTGGGCAGAGATTCGTTGTCTTTTGATACTCTTTGCTCACGAACTGGAGGTAATGCTCACCTGTCTTCTGCAAGAACTTGATCAAACTCAGAAGTTGATACTAAAAATAAGATTGATGTCACCGAGCCATCGAAGCATTTGGTCCATTTTTGACGCTGTGTTCTTTGCCCGCCGACGTCAACGAAGACAAATGGAATGTTCTAAAAGATGAAATAAAGTTAACTTCTCATTGATAAGGTCTCAAGAAGTTCTTACTTGTATTCGAATTGTAAACTCAAAGATTCCCTTCGTTGCTTTGCGACAGTGCAGGATGTCTTTCTGTGATGGTATGTAGTCTGTCCTTGATATCCGGTCTAAATCTTCGAAGAAGTAGCTGACAGAGTCGCTCTGCAATTGGCACTGGATTAAGAAACGTCGCCACTAACAACGAGAGGATCACTCACCAGTTGAAACTCGCGTCGTCGCTCGTAAGCCTTCTTGATCGCTCGGTCCTGCCAAAGACAGTGGATGGCGACTGCGTATGTGCGAAAGGTTTCTACGTCTAAATCATTGTTACTATGAAATAATATGGCTTGATTGGCGGCCAGATGAGTGTTCGGATGTTCCCAGGGAATTTCTAGCTTATCTCGTGCGTCCACTAACACTTGCATACCTACAAAGAGATGAAAGTCATAAGGTGAGCACAATGGAATGTCTAAAAAGATGCTAATTTTCAACTTTGATGTAAATAGTCACGGGCGGTCAGGGCTGTTAATGGATCACTCTCGATGTCCTACCTTTAATAACATTCTGATAAATGACATTGTGATATTCGCGTATCAGCTCTGGCTCGAATTTGATTCCATGGATGATTCGCATTTGCTTGAGAAATGTCGACTTGCCCGACTCGCCAGCGCCCAGCAAAAGCAATTTCACCTAAAATTTAAAGCCAAAACATGCCATTGAAGTCGGATTGTAATGCTTAAAATGTTGTAAACAATAAACAATTGAAATTAACGAGGTACGATGTTCCATCGACAATAGTGAAAATATGAGACAACAAAAAAAGTGAATCATCGGACGATGGGTGGCGCAAAGAGAAATTTGCTGAAATTCCGTACCTGTCTTCTGAATGAATTCTTGTCCTTCTCCAAGAACTTGTCAATTTTCCTTGATTTGTCCCGTTGCTCCAGCTCTTCCGATGTAAATCCGAAAAAATGTGTCAAGACATCGGAGCAGCAATTTTTTCTCATCGAGTTCCGCCTTCGAGACATTGTGTGTTTGCTGTTCAGTTGCAGGTGTGTTTTCTAAGCATTGATTTGCATTACTTCTCCGAGTTCTTGAAGCACTATTAGAAACTATTTTATGGGAATTCTTTCGATAAGCTGGATTTTACTTTCGTTGAATCACTGAACACCTTCTGAACGCACGGTTTGCGGGGCTTTTTTCGGTTGGTGATCTGTTTGAGCTATGTTGAAACAAAGTGACACTTTTGTTTGGATTTATGAGTGTTTGGATCATAAAAGGTGTAAAAACCTTGTGATAAGACTAAATTAACTTTATTTGTCAAAAAATCATCAAAAACTACCTAACATTTTAACATTTTCACCCTCCACAGCCGCTTTGCAATTCTTTCAAACTTGCTGTTACTGATTTTTTCGTGGATTTTATTTTTCTGTCAAGTTCTTGAGAATTTAAAGTTTATTATCAGGAAAACTTCTGAGACACTTAATTTTTACTTGCTGTAAAGACTGGCTGGATACAATCAAGAGATCGAAAGCGCTGGTTAAAGGTGAGCATCTGTAGTTGGTGACTATTGGCAAAAGGAACTTTCACAATTTAGTGGATGTGGATATTGGCGAGAACATCTTGCAACGGAGATGATTTAATCATCTGTGCTGTGCAGTCATCAGATTATCATAAACACAATCAAAGTTCCGAAATAAGATAAATTTTCCATGAGACACCATAATCTCGTATGGATTTCTCGTCATATGCAGCTCCACAGACTCGAATTACAATAAATCGATTAAATATAAATCTATGTGAAAGCAGTTAATCAATAATAAAACAAAGTCTTCGTTTTCAATATCCAACAGAACCTGAGTGACTCATCCCAAGCGCATCACAAATTGCTTCGGCCTTGATCTGGCCTCGAAATTAGTCATGGATTAGAGTGGGCTGGAAATCTTGTAAAATAATCAATGCAAATCATGCATTTGCATTAGTGAAAGCAACTACAGTGTGGAGACTCTTTGGGGACAATTCATACATAGCCAGCAAGTTTTCTCAGGAATATTTTTGGGTTCATTAAGAAACTGAACAGGTATTACAACTATTGGACTTTGTATACGACTAACATAGTTCAACGCAATTCCCATCGGACTTGGCCGCGCGTAGTGCATTAAGTAAAGCACCAAATAATCGATACGGTCAATCACAGACACTCAATTTACCCCTCTTTTAGAAACGATTCAAAATTTCCCAAAGCAGATACCCGCTAGACGGTCATTTTGTGTATGAAGCAAACCGAGTGTGGTGTTAACAAAGCACAATTTTACTTCCCCCGCAACCAAATAGAAGAGAAAACTTTGTGGCAACTGCCGAGAAACATTTCTGGAACAAACATTTCCGAACTCGAAACATTCGACCGTCAAATTCGCATCATTAGGAACCCACAGCACACAATCATGATGCTTGGCAGTAAGTTTTCACGAAGCTTTTTATATTTAACCTTTGCTTCATTCTTAACTGGCTGACAATTTGCAACCATTTTTCAACAAAATCACGGCAAATCAAAGTTCAAGATAAGCCAAAGAAATGAAGCAAGTCACGAATGTTTTCTTTGTTCACTTTATGATTCGGCATTAAAAGATTTTTAAGCGTGCGACTTGATCATCGCTCAGCGCAAATGTTTGACGTAGAATAAACGCGACCTAATAACTGGAAGTCG
>JPYR01000337.1:44060-54177 GCA_000775305.1 Belgica antarctica
AGGACGTTGGGTTTGCTGAAGGCACTCATGAACACGTCTCCAATCTTTTCTTCACGGTCCCAGTTTCGGATGGTCTCGGTGAGAGTGATGCGAAACAGGGTGTGACATTGGAGGATATCGGGAACACAGTGGAATAGCACAGAGATTTTCGAGCGATTCAAGATCGGTGGACTTGTATCATCAAGGGGTTTTTTGTAATCCTGAAAGCGAGTAATTAGTCGACTGAATGATAACGATATTGACTCGAGCTTACTTTGACTAGACGCTGTAATGCAGAAAGATAAGAATTTTCACTGTGAATGATAGCCGAGATGATGTGACGTCGCTTCAGCTGCGACTGAGAGAGACTCGTTGGTGGTGGCAGTAACACAAGAGGCGCCGGCATGCGGCAATCCAATTTGTCGAGCGACACCAGTGGATTAACAGCATCAACTTCTGATTGATCTTCTTCAGTCTGGAACAATTGAAGTTTAGCTTAACAATCTCTAACAACTTCAACACCAAACTCACCTCTTGCAATTGCAGCATTTTCTTGTCGGAGTTCACTCCGTTTTCCTTGTCAATGCTGCCACTTCGGAGCGGGCTGCCGTTGGCTGCGTTCAACTCATACTGTTGGCTTCCGCGTCGGATCGAGAACCAGCGGGACAGCCGAGACAACGGTTCACCGGGCGATTCCTGATTGCTTGAACTTGGCATCGTCGACGACGAACTGTTGCGCCATTTATCGAAGGACAGGTGCTGTTTGGCCTTGTTGAACGTCAGCCGCAGTTGGCTGTTGCGTGTTCCCGAAATTAGGCTGTTGCTTCGGTCGCTGAGATTCTCGTCGTCTTCGTTGTACGACGAAATGTCGTCATTCTCGTGATCCTCCGACGGGCACCAGCTGTCTTCTGAGCTGACCGTACTCCGTGCTGACGGTGTGTGTTCCAGCTTTCTAGGAGGTTTGTGAAAATGCTGAGAGTGATTGATAGACAATATATCGTTGTTCAGCAGGTGATTGTTGTTGATGATGCTGTTCAGATTCAAAACTGGCGAGTTGTAGAAACTCGACTCTTTGTTATTGTTCACAGAGTTCAAGTTGTGTGAATTATGCTCATGCGAGATACTGTTGTTCGACTTCCTGGTTACTAATTGTGGGTTAAACGGGTTGGTCGACGACGAAATGCTGTTGGAGCGTGGCAAAGGGTCTTCCCATGGAATGGATTTCAATTCATCTGAAAGCACATATGAGTAGAGACGTTATTAAAAAGTGCACCAAACAACTGGAACTGTATTGAGACAGGTCATAAAAGATTATTTCTGTTCACACGTGTTGTCGTTCGGAGAATAAACATTTGATATAGCGCTGGAGCGGAAAAAAATCGTCGATTAGATTAGAACATATGAATGCGCAGTATTTTATGGTCGTTATGATCAAAGCGGACTAGCATAAACAGTCAAATTAATAATCGCACAGCAAATTCGCTTCGCTTTGCAGTCAGTCGCTTCCCTCAAAAGTTGAAACGCCTGTTTACGCCCGATGTCTATTAAATTTAATTCTTTATGCCTCGGCCTGGTGTGAGTGAGAGAAGACCGGAAATCGTCGGATGAATTTTAAATGAGTCAAACAGAAACCTAAACAAAGCTGACTTCGAATTAAAAATTGAGAGTTTTCGAGAGAAGCGAACTTCAGTGGCGCAGTACTTGGTGGAACGGAAGTATTTGCATTCCGCGGGCGAACGGCAATTGGATGATAAGCTAGGGAACAGTCTCACGCATATTACACAATGCACATAGTGCAGTTGGCTTCCATTGGGTCAGCAATTTTCTTATTCCGGAAGCGCCGCCGGAGAAAATTTTCGAAGAAACTCAAGCCGCCCAAGAATTTCATTAAAATCAACAGCAGAAAATTGCTTTCATCAGTCTGCACCTTGATATTTTAAACATTCACAACTTCACATTCTTCTAAGTCTGTTAATGTGACTCATTCTGAGTATTTTTAGACGTGACTTTAGAGAAATTAAGTAAATGGCGGACAATAAAATTCAGTCCGTTTAGAGGCGCTTCCTGAATGGGAAAAAGAAAAACATCGGCGACGACAATGAAAGGTCTTCTTTAAATATGATTTTCTTATCAAGGCTTGTAGACATAAAGTCTTATCAGTGAACGAGATGAAAAATTATCAACAACATGAGATAATCGGCGTTTACGACTCCAGTCAGTTGCAGCAATAAAATTTCACTCGTTTATGGTCTTGTGGGTCGAACAGTTACGAAACATCTAATTTTTCTTTCGCAGTTAATTCACACAGTTGTAATTCACACAGTTCAATCAGTAATAAAAGTTTAACGAGCGGAGTTTTTATTCTTCCCGATGTTCCCATGACTGTTAAAATTCTCGCCGCACTCGAACTTTGCTTTCATCTTCTTGCTGTCTGACTCATCCCAAAGTCAAATTATTCTCTTTTTGTTGGTCACGCCAGGTGAAATGAAGTGCCAGTGTAAAGAGTTCAGTGGATGAACGCTCAATCTCGGCGATCCATTGTGACGCATGCAGAAAAGATGTCGTTTCAATTAGCCTCCTCAACAAGTGGATCAAGCGAGCCCCATTTTGGATATCATCTGCTTTAAATTGCGGCTGCTACTCACAGCAGCCCGAATTAAATTCGTATCAATCCACAAACTCATTTAAAACGGGTGACATGCCGCAAAATTCGAAAATAATTGAAGTGACGGGGAATGGGTGCGAAAGGGCGTTTGCGTAAAGATTGGCGTTTGCGTTTGCGTAACGGCTGAAGTTCTTTATTGAACTTGAAAATGTCGGCACGCTAATTAGAACTTGGCTTCATAGTCACGCCGTGGATGGCAAACATAAATAAATAACGAAAGCTTGTAAAAAACGCGTACTCAGCCTTCTTCTTAGCTTTTTCGTAGTTCAAGTTTGCTTTTTGCTACTGTCACAGCTCCCTTCGATTATTAAATTCATTGAAAGTGAATGCTCGATTGCAGTTTTTATGGCGAAACTTAATATTCCAACAAATTGACTGTTATTCTGTGACAATTTGGTACACTCCAAACATGGACATCATGATTTTCTCACATACAAACAATTACGGAACAAGGCTATCGACTTTCAACCGATGTTACACCATCGCCGATGCCGTTAACAGAAAATCACATGACGAGAGCACGAAAATGTCGCATAAATATTGACAAAAGTTCTTCGGAACGTTCCGCCAACTTAAAGTGGACTTGTGAAATTCAGAACGCACCTGAATGGAGCCGGAGTTGCCACCTCCAAGAAGCCCACGGCAAACTCGACTTATAGATTCTTTATTGTCGTTTTGCTCGACTCAGTTACACGGTGAATCCAAGGCCGTCTCATTCGCCTAATTTCGTTAATGCTTTGTTCTCGCCTCATTTCGCAAAAAACGGAAAACGTTTAAGACCACATCGAAGAATGTTCGGCGACCCAAGACACACGATAAGGTTCACGTCTCTCGATTTCCTCTCGTAAAAATTCTCTTTAATGCTCAACAGCATGATTCAGAGGGGGTCAAGAGAGACACAGGCGGCTGGTGCTTTAATGTAGAACCGAACCGAATCGGATTAAATTCAACAGAGAACCGACGATTGCACCGCCGCCAAAGACAGAAATGCCGTCTTGTAAATGACATAAGGCAGAGAACTCCGAACGAGATTTTAAAGAAGACTGAAAATTGAATAGCTGGTCAATACGACGACCTCAAGATCGCTGAACGAAGACAATTCGCAGTTCAACACACACTCGGATTGTTTGCACACTGTCCATTCATTGTTTATAAATTATTTCAAGATATTTGCTTGCCATTGAAGCAACAGCTTTTTCTATTTGCAGGTTTTGCTAAGGAACGCTTTGCTGAACTTGGGCTTAAAAGTCACGGAAAAGCGTGAAATTAGAAGGAATTATTCAGTCGGAGAACTTCAACCAGGTGGATTCCAGTTAGAGTAGTCAAGTGTGACCACAAACAACCCGAGAAAAACTCTATTTTGAAACTCCAAGTGCCTGCAAACTGGCGAAATTGTATACGAATGGGTTTGAAATTGAAATAAAATGGGTCGGTTTAGTCTCATGACAGGTAACTGTGCCTGCTCCATAATCAGTTTCGAAGACAAAAGAAGGCTGCAAGCAGTAACGCTTCCATAATAATTAAATCTGAAGTGAAGTGCAAAGATTTGGCCTGCTTAGAGTACAAGCGAATGCTAATTTCTCAACTTAACAGTCGTCTCAGACCAAACTCGGTGCGGTTGAAGCTTCATTATACTCATTTCATAATGTTTTGAAAACTCAACTTCTTTCGTTTCATTCATAGCGAGTCTTGGCCTGCTGTCTCAAGAATTCTTAATTTCTTCGTTTATCTTTCTTTTCTCTTCTGAGTGAATCAACAATTCACTTTCAGCTGTGTGTGTTGATTTAATTTTGCTTTCTTTCATGTTTTATTTGCTTCTGGATGTGTCTGGTGTCTTCCAGCCATGTGTGCGGTGTCTTCTTTATTTCGCTCACTACTTGCCGTCCTCGAAGGGGGAAGTTCAAGGAGCGTCATCCGGAGTTTAATATTATCGTTTGTATGCTTTCGAAATTTGAAGTCAACATGAACGCGCTTAATAAAGCTGTTTGCATAAATTCAGAACGAATTCAAGGGAATTTTTCTTCTTTTTATCGGGTTTGTGTTATCGATAACTTGTTGCTTCGTAATGTGAAAAACGTTTATCTTTGATGTTCTTGGCAAGCAATCGCTTTCTGCGAAAAACCGGGCACAAGCCGAGGCATATGGACGGAAAACTTCTAAAATGACTAATTGGAACTGATCCCGATGTTGTTCACAACAGATTAAGACCCCAAGGTTCTCAGCATCGTCATCCCACTCAGTTTCATTCATCACCATAGCTGCAGCATGTCATCTTAAAGTTCATTCGTTGATTTTATTATCTGCTATTACGTATAAGTTACAAAAGTCAAAACAGCATTTGGAGTCGGAACGAAACAAGGCTGGGGAAACTGAGAATGTGTAACGTGCACGACGTCCGTAGGAAAACGAGCGTTTTCAAATGCAAGCCCGATGCAAATTTTAATTTGAATTTCAGTCTTACAGTTCATGCTTTCATTGTTAAACGGAGACATGTGTCAACAATTTGAGAAGCTGAACACTTAAATCTGTTGAGTCACTACTCAAGCACACACCCAAAGGCGACAATAAGAGGCAACGGAAGCATCCTGCGTGTAAGAAGTGTTCACAATCACGGAGAGACATGTTCTTCATGTGCTGGTATTTATAGACCGATCTTTCACGTTATTCTTTTTTGTTTCTCCTTCCGACAGACAATAACATTAAACACATTAAAATGCTTTGGTATTTACATGATGCCTGCCTTGCTGCCGCGCTATCAATCTCAATTATCTTTGGCCGATGATAGACTGCGTTAATAACTCTAATTCAATGGCTCTGACATTCTCCTTCACTTATACACTTTCAGCTTAAGCTCTTTCAGGCACTCTCTGTATGCGTTAAGTTCTAAACTTTTGCTTTTAAAAATTAATTTAATTCCATTTGGTATATGAACTACGTCTTTACTGCGCGGAGCTCAAATATCTACTGAGAGACTTTTCGCTTCTCTTGCCCGCTCGACACGAACGAATATTCTCTCGCGACGTATTAATGCAGTTATCCGAGACGCATTTTCGGTCGCCTTGTTTATGTACTTCTCCTCTCGTAAATTTGAGCCCGCAGCGATCCAACGCAGACCATGATGTGGCTTTTACATAGAGCGTGATAAATTAAAACGAATTTTACTTAATTTATTATTCGATCGAAGCAAAAAAAAAATGTCAAGCGATATGGACGTTTTGCTTCGACTAATGTCTCACAACTTTGCGGGCTTATCCATCAAAACTTTTACTCTGAATGTGTTCAGGAAGTCTTTAAAAATAGAAAAGCAGCATCTGGCTTCAGCGCCAATCTCTCGAATAATTAAAACACCAGCAATTTGAAAGTCAATTTAACTTAATCAAGGGTTGAAAGAAAGTGTTGCCAGATCAATTGGCAGCAATCATATTCAAGCGTCAATCAGTGTCAATTTAGATGCAGGAAGAACGAGAACATTTCCTTTACAAACTTGTTGTTGAGGAATTTAAATCGCAGCGCAAGAACGAGTTCGCCCAAAAATTGTCGTTAATTTATTTTTTCCCATGGCATTTTCCACTTAAAGACGCTGCACTACTTTCAAGCCGACAAAAGTTCACTTCATGACGAACAACCGCACGAAAACCTTTCAAACAGAAAATCATATTTGGATCTAACTTATCTAACAGCAGCAACTCAATCAGTTATTGAACCTCGTTTAGGTCAATAAATTTCGAAATATTTTCGCTATCTTCGTGAAGAAATTTCTAGCGCTATCGAGTTATGATTTCACTTCCATTATTAACCGAACTGGAGCACACTGACATCATCGCCATTGGCATCGAAGTTGAGCTAATTGAAGTGTTCCCGCCTCGTATCGATTGCTGATTAAACAACGAGTAAACTTTGCAATTAAAGACTTCGTTATCTCTGCGTGCTGGTTGTGATAAAGAAACTAATGTGTTTTTTTATCAAGACAACAAAGAAAAGCTAACAGATTTCATTGCAAAGTCAAATTTAGTTGGTAAACACATCACGTCAGCTTTTAAATCCCAGTCAGGTTCACGGGCTTCATTGATTCGACCAAATAGCGATGCTTCATTCATTGAATTCATTTAAACTTCAAACAATTCCGAATTGAATTGAGATTTTAGTGCGGCCTTTGAAGGCAATTGAATCAAGCTTGAATGTTTGAGATTTGTTTGGGTTGATGCGGTCAAGATATTTTTAAATTCTGACTCACTGACCACCCATGGCGACGGATAATAACTTCGTTATCACATGAACCGTGAGCTTCAACATCACGTCTTCAGTCATTACAAATTCTAATTGCCAATTAAAGCTGCTTCCGAATGTCCATCGCTTTCAACGCAGAAAATGCATATGTCAATCATCTTTTCAAGTTCATTCAAGCAGAGTTTTATGAGTTGTTCGCACCACATGGTGCTATCAATCTCCATAATGCGAGAATTTATTTTTATGGCGAAGCAACGCACGTCTCAAGAAAGGGCTGCGCGAAGACTCATGGAGAAACTCGTTACAGCCTCGGCTTAATTCGTAATTTGTTCCTATTGCATCATCTCGTTTAGCGATTAAGATTGACATATTTAAATTTGTCTGCACTCAATTTAAAGCACGAACATCACGCATCTTCAAAAATCTCTCCGTCACTCGACTGGAGACCGCTTTATTGGTGAACATTCATCGCTGATGGATGAAATTAAGCTCTACATTACAAATTCCAATTAATCAGCGAGCGAAAGCATCAAAACTGTAATCTAAACGCAAAGATTTCGTTCTCCTGCGGATTGAATAATAATTTCTTCTTACATGTGCCCGTCATAATCTAAACGTTTTATTACCAGACATGATCAGTCAGAAATATAAATTGGACATAAAACAAATTGCAAAAATGCAAACACCAAACTTCACGTGTCAAACGATGCTGTTCATTTGCGCACCCTTTAAATCATTAGCTGCTCAATGAATCTTTTGTTAATTTAATTATCAGAGCGTTGGAAACGAACGTGTATGGATCCCAAAATAGATTTTACGACATATGGTTTAAACTATCTCATAATTTGCTGCTATTCTGTTCATCCGAACGGTTTCTGATCTAAAATGGAATTAGTTCGTTCACTTGAATAAGCGAATTTTAATCTCATGATGTATCGACAATGTGAAATCCAATAATCAAATAAAGCACCAAATTCAATGGAGTTTAAGTTTAATTTGGAAATATCCGAGAATCATCCCTAAAATGGCCCTCTAGCTAACGGCTGGCACTCCGAAGAATCATAATTTTACAGAATTCCACTCTGCTAGATCCGAAAACCGTATGCAAAGAAGCCCAAAAGCCACCTGCATTCTCTCGACTTCCCTTTTCTTACTTTCAATACAAGCGCACTTTTTTGTGCGCATGCAATAAACAGCCACTTTTTACAGAAACAGTTTTCATGTTAATTTTTAATGGCTCGTATTTCAGGGAAATATGTATGTTACGATCGATAAACTTAATTGCTTCAGACTGCAAAAGCGTAAAAAGTGCAAAAGGCAAAGCATAGTTGAGGTTGAGTTATTGTGTGCAGTTTTCAGTGCTAAGGGACGAACCAGCATGGACGGAGTAATGAATAATTGTTTGCTTTCCTGTCATCGTTTTTTCGATGATTTCAGAATTGTGGTTACACTCCGTGCAGATTTTGATCGGCTTCTTTTGATTTTTCCCCTATTTGCCCATAAAATCTCTCAGTGCCTACAAAAATATCTTTGTGAACACAAACATTAGTTCAAGACTCGACTCAAGCAGCCATAACGAACCTTATGAATCATGTGGATCGAGACTAATTATTTAGATAAGTTTTTTGACATTGCCTGCTTTTTCATAGCGTCGTTTTCGGGTTCTTTTGTCTCAGGCACGGCGTTGTTCTCGTCTCGATCAGATTACAAAATTTACCGAAGCCGTGTTTTCGGGAGAGATTTTTGCTATTTCTCCAGCTTTACTTTGGTTTTTACGAGAATTTCCCTTCAAAAACAAAGAAAAAATAAGCAAACATGAAAAGGCCAGCAAGAGATAAATGGAATGAAGAAGAATTGAAGTTTTCTAAGAAAGAAAAAAACTTTAGAAGTTGTAATAAAAAGCAAGGTAAAGAAAGGGAAGAAACAGGTTTTCGTCTCGGAGATTCATTCCCATCCATCTTGAAGAAACACATTTCGTACAGGTTCGAAAAGAAATTTATCAGTTTCTCTTCTCTAAGAACAAAACAACCTGTTGCATTCATTCATTCCTTCCAATCGCAACGGAATTCGACACTCGTTTCTCGAAGGTTTGCTGATTTGCAAACCTCGATTTCGTCTAATTTTCCGCGCCAAACCGAAATATTTCGCAATGCCTGGCTAATGCACACGAGTGTGCGGAAAAGTTAACTGTTCAACGGTGCATTTCTTCGTTAAACAGGTCGAGAAGCTGGGTCACTTAATCTCATTCATTCTCGAGCGTTGGATATGAGTCATAATTAAAACAGAGAGTGAAATGGTGTCTTGCAGCCAGCGAAAAGATCATTAAATGGTGGAAAATTAGGTTGTGTGCTTTCGTTCCAACACTGAAGTCGACGTCGGACCCGATTTCAAATCCAATGAGAGAAAATCGCCTCAACTTGCCTTTTGACCCGACTTCCGTGATCCAATTAAGAACTTCTCCGAGCTCGGGTTACGCGACATGTCGTGAAATTGAATTTTCAATTGTTCTCTCGGGGAAACTCAATCAGTTTAATGTTGTGAGAGTCGTTGCCATAACAAAAATCTTGTTAACGCGAAAAGAAATGCAGCCAAACAAATGAAAGCTTTCCACTTGAACAATCTCTTTGACATTTTATGACGTGTTGTCCTTTTTATGCAAGGATCAATTTCGTTAAAGACTGCTTGCAGTTACATAAATCGATGGAAGGGTTATTGACATTTATAGTGCAAGTTAATGGACAGGAAATATTAAGTGATTAACGCTCGTTTAAACTTGACTTTCGCGATATGATGTTTGTTTATGTTTGTGTGCTTACATTTCAACAAGATTACTCCGTTCGATGATGACTCCTTCATGATAGCTTCCTTGAATGGACCTTTGAAGATTTGAAGATGCAAGTAATAGTTATCCCAACGATTATTTGTTGTGATGTTTTCGACACTTCACCTCATCGCATTCTTGCGTGCAAGGCTGTTTTCATTAACTAATTAAGTTACTTGGGAATCAATAGTTCACAAAACGCGCTGCTTTCGATTGTTTCACATGAGGTTGAATCGAATCACAAATTCCACAATTTACATTTTGGCAATTTTCTTCTCGTTACTCGCTCGACCTATTTTTAGTTCGCTGGTTTATTTTATAAATTTTCATTTTGCAGAAAATCTTTTCACGAACTGAAACTTGAACTAATTCGAATGGCCTGAGTTTAGCTTTGACACATTATTGAATTAAGAAAACAACACAGT
>JPYR01000338.1:19267-36104 GCA_000775305.1 Belgica antarctica
CTTCTGCTCAGTTCTTCAATAGATTGAGAGAAAATAAGCCGAAAAATCAGCTGGAAGCTTAATTCAACTCTTTTCTTATCGGAGAAATGCAGGAAATGAAGGCAATCAAATTATCTTCACTTATATCAGTTACAAAGTATATTTAATCGATTCAATGTAAAAATCAGATAAAAGTAAACGGTAATTTTCAGAAGAATTTTCATTTCAGTAACATTATCTATCAAACTTTTAAAAGCAAAACAATGAACACGTCAAAAAATGTAAAAAGTCCACACTAAGTCCATAATTATTTATTCCAAATATTCGCCATGTGGTCGACAAGCACATCACGACTTTTTTATAACCAATAGCTGGTCAATTACAGAACATATGGCGAATAATTGTACTTACATAGTCAATAAATAGTTTTAAATTAGTCTCTAGCCATCTTGCAACTAGGGGTTGAACTTAATTTGACTGTAGCTTGTTTTAAAAAAGACGCATTACAGAGCATTTAACAGCTGGGGGTACATTCACAGCTGAAGCCTACATAGTCATATTTTGTGTCTAAATTTGAGCTTTCTTAAATCAGATTTAAAACTTAAAAAGTTATCAACCTGAAAGGATTCAATTTTTTTCTATTAACACTTGAAACTTTGAATAGTTTACAAACTTTAGTTCAAGATTGTTTCCTTCGACTCGAGAATAAAAGTGCAGGTTGCATGAATTATGTGCTTCACTTGTTTATCGACTTCACCAAAGACTTACTTACCAATTTTCGTAACAATTTTTCACTTTTGAACTGTTTCTCTTGCTTTTAAAACCAAAAAGCAATTGTTAGGGATTTTTTTTTGATGTTGTTTCACTAGGAAAGAACCGAAGGGAATGTTGTGTTTGCGTCGACAAAGAACGAAAAAGTTTTACTGTTTAGCACAAACATGACTTGGTACCGCATGCACATTTTTATGCAAGTTTTTCGAGAAATTCTCCGAACTAAAAAGACGACGACAGAGAAAAATTGCATAAAATGTTACAAACATCACAATTCCTGATGTTATTAGACGAAAACGTTCAACTTTTAGTTTTTCCCGACATTTTCGCTGGAAAAATCAATCAATTTCATTGAAACAACTTTTTCACTTTAATGTCGAAGAAAGTTTCATTTCTATTGATTAAAACTTATCGACCACCGATGAAGGTTGGAAAGGCCAAGCAATTCTTTTTCTAGGTGTTTGGACAATTTGCAACGATTATTGCCACTCCTAGAACCTGCAAATTGCACGGCATCGCGAGTGTACGAAGGCAAACAGTGAAAGAAAAACCATAAATATCCATCCATAAATGGGAAGACTCGGAAATTTACTAGTAAATTAGTTTTTTCTGACTCCCTTAAAGCAGCAAAAAGACGATAAACTCGGTTCTTATTTCCATAAATTTCAACCCCCAACAACATACGTCGACACACCTTTATTAAATAGAAGCGGGTAGCTTAATATGTGGGTGGAAAAACTTTCCCTTCATCATAGACTTGAAACGGGGGTGCTTCATGTGAAAGCGAAGCGTTAGTTTGTGGCGTTTGTTGCTGGCGTTTAAAAGACTTTTATATGATGTGTATGAATAAGTTATGGGCTCATAATTTGACAATTTAATAATAATAGATGACAATAATGTACGGTTACACACGAACAAATGATGTCGTGATGATCTTACAAGTGCGATATGCAAATAAAAATTAAGTTATCATGTTCAAGGGAAAGCTTTTGTTGCGGAATGGTTTTGAAGTACTGAAAACTTGTTGACGCCGAAATTAACAACTTTAAATGTATTTCATGTGGAAAATAGGATCAAATGAGTGGCAAAAAATGAAACTTTGGTATAGAACAACAAAAACTTCAAGTTCCAGCTCCGAATAATCAGAAACACAAAGTTTAAAAATCTAAGTGGAAATCTAACTTAACCTCAAAACTTCACTTTTTGACTTTTTCGTTCGTTCTGACACTTATAAGTTGCAAATTTATGACCTTCTTGTTCCGTTTAAGACCTTTTATTCAACAATTGTTCAGCCTGTAACACTTGACTGTGTCGGAAATCTCTCAAATTGGATTTTTTCCACATTGCAGCTGCATGTTTAGAAGAAATTTCAGAAATTTTATGGCAAAGTTTTTAGCAAACATGCCAAGGCAAAAAAATGTGGTTTTCGTGATTACGATTCTCACATATTGATACAGTGCAATTTAAACGCTTATAATAAGTTTTATTGCCTGGGGCGTTCAAAGCAATCGTAACTTAGCATAAGTGTAATAAATATCCGAGAAGAATTTTACTAGCAAAAGTTCATCAAAAATATCTTTTTCGGAGGGGAAATTCCCTCGAGTGCAATCCTGGATCACAAAAGGAATGCTGAATCAAGCGAAACAGATCACTATCACCGAACTTGATGCACGCGCTCTTGAGAAGTAGAAGTTTTATAGCACTCCAAGACCCTCCAGGATGTCTAATGGAAATGGATGCTTTTCGGCATAAGCCCCGGATGTTTAAGATCGTTTTGTACAAGTTGTGTAGTTTGAAACTTGATTTAATAGTTCAGATGCATAAAATATCCATTAAAACACATGCAAATCCTTAGATCGAATAATGCAGACAAAGGTGGCCCTTGAAAGGAAAGGTTGTGAAGGGATTATACGTTAGTGGCGTAGTAATGAGTGGTTGCTTGAAACATAAAACACTGTCCATTTCAAATCTCACATTAGATTCAGGTTGACAAGAAAGAAATTTCTTAACCACAAAATGTTAGCCCTGAAAAATTTCTTAACCTCAAAACCAACTTCAAGTTTAAAACTTCTCTTTATAACCTAGAAAAGACCGTTTTTCAGGTTAGAATTATTACAAAAGTTCACTCTCAGTGTTTTAAACTCAAAAAATTGTTAATTTAACCAACAATAAACCCTTTCACCCTTTTCATGCACAGCAATTACTTCAAAAGTGCTTCCGAATCGTTCGCCAACACCGTTCGATAAACTTTTTTGCTGTTATCCTTAAGCCGAAATCTCTGAAGCCAAGCAAGCCTCTGAATTAATCTCTATTTGTTACGCTTCCCGTCAGAATGCTTGAAAAAGTGCTGGTTTTGGAACATAATCACTTTTCGTTCGCTCCCCGTGCATAATTAAATTTAAATTATCTGATTTAATGGTTGAATGAGCCATTAATAATTGAAAATCGTGAAGCGGATTTAAATTATCGTCGAATCGAGGTGAAATCAAGAGGATTAAGAGAGAAAGCGAAAAAACAGCGTCAGATTCCCAACCGCACTTGAAACTCGGTCCCGATAATTATCTTTAATCACGCCGGAGATTCATCAACGTCGTCGACGAGCAAGCAAGCTTTATTGGAATTCTTTCTGAAAGTATTTGCAGTGCTTCTTCAAGCACTTCGCTTCATCCCATCCCATCCCTTCCATAAAGTATCAAATATTTGTCAAGTGAATTCCGCTGCCAGTCAATCAGATTCGCATTCACCTTATCTGCACCCTTAACTCAAAATCGATGCCGGAAGTCTATGATGCTTTGAATCCCAGTGTCACGTTGAACGACATCTTTCGACATCAAAAGTATCTACTGTTCCCCAGCCTGATATGACTTTGAAGTCAATTCTTTTGACGTTTTCTCTTCACTTCACGGGTTTGTTCAAGAAAGGGCAAGAAAGAAGGAAGAAAAAAAGGTGACTTGGGTCTGGTTTTTGGGAGAAAATCTTATGAATGACTAATGGAAAGCTAAACTTAAAGCTTTTTAAGATGCAGCGGACAACACGACCGTGTTTGGAAAATTTGAACGGTTTTCTATGGCTCAAAATGTTCAAATACGGTCGTGTTGTCTGCTGCATCCTTTTTACTAACAAAAACTGACGTTTGATATTTTTGTGTGCTAAGTTATACGCGATCGAAAACTGCAAAGATTGCTAGGCGACTAGGAGTTGTGTGCGCTCTTAAAGATAAATCTGATAAAACAACATGCAATGGAACAGGCTTTGATTAAAAACTCCACTCACGTTCCTACATTTGGTTTTGACATTACGTGTGTCATCTTTTTTCTGCTGTCTTCGTGAATTTTTCGCCTTGGAAAAGCGAAGAAAATGAAAAAATTCTTCGCCCCCAGTCGTTTCTTAACAGTGGAATCTCCTTCCTTGTTCAGCACTCAACTATTAAAGTTTAAAGTAGATGAGGGTTGATGTCGAGCCTTGACCCAGTTGGGAATATTTTGAATGTTTGTGCTGTAATGGAAGTTAATCTTGCTTCAACTAGTCATGCAATCTGTTGATCTGCTGAGAGACTACAAGCATACCAATCTTGAACTAAAATGTTCACAAATCAGAATCGTCTTCAAGAAGATTTCTTGTTGGACTTAAAATTTTATAAATTCAGCATGCATATCGTGACATTTTTGTTTCAATTTTCTTATCACTGAAATGCGAGTTTAAGGAGCTTTTATGGTGGTGAACTGGCTTTTAAAAGTTCTGCATTCCATCACGTCATGCCTATTGAGTTAGTCGCCTTAATTAAAAAGAAAGAAATTTTAGAAGTGCAGGTTTTGAGATAATGCTGGATGTGTGATGGAAGTTTTGTTGAAAATATTACGTTGCAATCCTAGTTTTTACAGTTTTAAACTAAAAAGGAACAAAGGTCTTTGAGGTTATGTAGCAAGAATGCCATAATTCCTCGTTTGTTTTTCAAATGCTAAAGAAACATCAACATGAAATGAAAATATTTCTATTCACTTGAAGTTCTACCACAACGCGTTAATTCGCCTCAAACGCATTAATTCACCCTAAACGCGTTAATTCACAGTTTAATTGAATATTTCATGCTATCGTGTTGATAGTTAATGTCAATAAATTTATTATTCAATAGCAAAGGTTGCGCTCTGCTCGTTCCTTCCGCGTAAATGAGCATTAGCGTTGAATTGATGCTTCATGCTTGATGGTTCAAGTAAAATAAGCTTTTCTCCGTCCTTACCGTCACCACCGAAACCATTAATTTCCGCTTGTAATGTAAATGGATGTTAATTAATTTCCTAATGTTATTTGCATTGTTAAAAGAAAGACTTCCGCGCTGGAAATGGGGGCGAAATTCATTGCCTTTTCTTGACGATAATGTGCAATGGGACACCGGAAGCAACGCAGCCACAAGACATTCACACACATAGCACAACCTTTCCTCCGAAATTTCCCCTTACAGACTGCTTTCTTCTTCACCCTCGTAGAATCGTAGGAGAGACACGAAATTTTCCTCCGGTGGTAATTAGAAATAATTTTCTATTTTCATACGCCACACGAGCCACCAAAAGCAAAAACCATAAAAAATTAATGAGAAGAAATTTCTTTCACTTTATTGTTATTTTGTACAGCTGAAAAAACTTTCTAAATGGCTCTTCGTGTGACTTTTGCACACCATTGTTGAGACAGACGAGAGTAGGTGCGAGTGTGGGGGCAACACATCAAAAAGACATTAAAAGTACGAGAAAAACATTTTCCGGAAAATTATAAGAGAAAATTGTCCGAAGTTTGTGATGTGGGAGTGTATTTGGATGAAGTCGTTTGATGGGAAACTTGAGAAACATGAGATTGTTTTATTTTCTGTATCAAAAGTTCACGAGTTTGTTCAAGTTTTTATAATGCGAAAGCTTATTTGAAAATTTTCTACGCTTCTTAGCAGCATTTTATATCAGTAGTTTCATCGAATGTTTTTATTTTCACATTTAGAATATTTCCAGTTTTCTCAAAACATAGTTGTACTGTAAACTATCAATAAAAATTTCCCTCATGGCACACTGCAGCCGTAAACTACCGCAAGAGACCGCATTAAAAAAGCATGAAATTCCAAAAAGCAAGCGCACTTTACGATTTCCTTTTTTTCTCCACATCCATCTCCGCACACACGTTGCTTGAATCAACAACATTGTATAAGAACCGCTTTGGAATGTGAAATGTGTCTGAGATTTTCCATCAATCCATGCTTCATCCCTTTTATACCCCCGAAGCTTAACTAAAAGCCCATAAACAAGCATCAAGACTGATCTGATTTTAACTCTAAATAAACAATCATTTTATTGCTTGTTACGCCACTTTTTTCTGAGCGTTGAAATCGGGATTTGTATGGAATGGATTGCACAAGCGACGTGGCTAGGAGGTGGAGAGAGTGGGACAAGAGAGAAAAATATTGAACACGTAGATTTATGTTTGACAATGTAACTTGAATGCCAAAGCACTTTTTTGCCCTTTTACATCGATTTGAATTTGTCTTCTCTACTTTTTCCCTTCCCCGACCTGCCCAGCAAGATGTGTCATTCAAATCGATTTTTTTAAACGAGAAAACATTGTGTACTGCACTTTATGATCACGATTCGTCTATCAATTCAATTGTTATCTACATCTTTCCGAGTAAATATATGATCACATTGCTTTAAATTGTCGTGTTACTGGAAGGAAGTGCTTCGTGCCTTTCTTCGGCACATCGCTTCACGTTGCTTCACATTCTTGAGAAGCGCAAGATTGCAGGCTATAGATAACAAGGTTGCAAGGAAAAGGAAGCGGAAAAGACAATAAAATGTTTTATGATTATGTTCCTGCAGGTGATTTTAGCGAGAAAAATCACATTTCGCAGATTCAAAGTTTTCCGCTTTCAAGAAATCGATTTTATGATCTTTAAAATTGCAGTCAGTATGTGGTGCTAATTTGTGTGAATTTTTTTGAATCAACAATCTCTTTATGTGATTTCAGGGCTCTAAAGTCTTTAAAATCATTAAAAAACTTATGGTCTGCAAGCTCAACAATTGTATCAGCATTATAGAAAAATCGTTTAAATTTCTAGCAATCTTCATTTTTAAAACTTTTTTTTTCTTGCATCAGGTTTAAAAACTGTTTCATTTGAACCAGTACAAAAACAATATTCCTCAAGGCGTTTTAATAGCAAATCAAGTTCATTACATCCTTAAACCCTTCGATGACATCAGAAGCGAACAGCTTTCCACTCACAGTTGACTAATTCCACTTTAATGTTTCCTTTTCGTTCTCTGCTTCCACCCCGTCCCCACTGCTCGTCTTGATTTCGTCGGAATGGCTGAATTCATTACCACCAGATAGTAATTATTCAAAGAGCTTTCACAGCAGACGAGATTGAGGCTTTCTGCATCGATTAACACCGAATAAAAAGGGTGAAGAAAGGGATGAGAGAGAAAAAGTTCAGAAAGTAATTCATAGTCGGTCGTTTCAAAGTCCAATCATCCATTACCCCGATAACAACCCGCTATCAATATCATCAAATGAAATGTCGCTCGATCTATAAACGGATTGAACAAGTTTACAAGTTTGACTCTCGCTCTGTTCACCCTCGAAACGAGGGCCGAAAAGAACAAACACGAGAAGAAACAACAACAACAGTTTAATTCGATAATTCTATTGGGAATTTTTTCTCACAGTATCGGGATATTGGTTTGACGTGACAAAAATAGAGAAAAGAACGGAGGGAAAGAAATGTTTGCTCATTTTACTTGATAAATTCGATGATTTGAACGGAATTGAGTCAAAAAGGAAGCAGAAACTTCAGCAATAAAAGCGAAGGTGGGCAGTCGAGTCGAATTTAATGCCTGCAGATTAGTCTTGTAATTTTTTTGGGTTAATCGATAATCGAGTTTAATTAAATGGAAGTTTTTTTCTGCCCAGAAGCAAAGCTACGATGAAAAATCACCGTTGGTGTCCGGCGGGGCAGCTATTGATTTACATCGACGACGGTGCTTTAGCCTCAAAATGAAAAAAAAACTCTAGACACTCGTAGACAACAATTTAATTAATCATAAATTATTGTGTTCGAAGAAAACATTCTGTAAAAAGCCATAAAGCTGTAATCCGCACCTTTTTAATGATTTATGATCCGTGAATGGGGGTTGGTTAGACTTCTGTTTGCTTTTCGACTGGATATTTTAATTTTCTACTAAAACATTTCTCGTGAATCGATAGCGGAGAGTTCCAGTTAAGGAAAAGCGTTGGAAGTTGTGAAAAGAAAACTTTTGTCGGCTTCTGTTTCGTGTTTGGAAATCTTTAAAGCTATTAATTAGGGAGTTGTAGACAAGTTTCGTAGATTGCGACTTGTGGTTTTGAAACATAGCGAAAAGTTGTCACTCAGTGATCAAACCAAAGAAGAATTTTGTGGACAAAAGAAAGAAAATTTTCACAATAGCTCAGAAAACCACTACAAACCCTAAAATCAGATTCCTTTCATGTCTTACACGAAAACAAAAATGGTAAATCAAGGTGAAACTTTTGATTGACTATTAATTATGCTTTTCATCTCGTCAAGACGAGATATTTCAACACAAATCTCCTGTTGAGCTGAAGAAGCTTTGCTTTCAATGACACGCAAACAACTCAAGGATGTTAGTGGATTCATAGAAAACTCCTTGATAAGTGGCATTGAATTAAATGCTCTAAAACTTCACAAGCTTGTGTAATTGAAGGATCTTGTAACTAGCACCGAAATATAACGGATTTAAATGTAGTTATGCTTGTGATCAGACAATTTGTAGTTCACAAAGTTTATTAAAATGGCTGTGAACAGAAGTCAATTGGAATGGAATGGAGAGAAATTGTTTTGGCGCAATCTTGAGTCTTCCCCACGAGTGTTCATGAAAATTAACATTTAAATTGCTGTATAACAACATTATGAGAATGGAAGTCTCGAAGAAGAACGATAAGCAGAGAAAAAACTCAGGAACATGCAATAATGAATGAAAATATCAATGTTGAGAAGATGTTCTCTAATGAAAACACAAGACGGATTGCTAGTGAGTCTCAGGGCGCCACTTTTTAAAATGGAATTTTAATGCTTGTTGACAACATTTTTTAATCGGTTTCTAGATTTTTGTAAAAGTGATACAGACCATCAGATTTTGATTCACGTATTAGATAAGTTAGACAAATCTGAAGTTTCTTCATAAGAACAGTGCAAAAATAAGCATGTTGTTTCAATCATAGTCAGACTTGAAACAAATCTCATTTTGAAAATTGTTTTGATGTGAAGCTAAAATTGTAAAGTTCGATTTCATCACATCTTTTTTTAATTCTTGATCCTTTTAAAATCTTTTTAAACTCTTAGTTAGACAAGTTAGCGCAACCAAACAATTTCATTTCCCGCTAGCAAAGGATTTATGTTGCAATTCCTAAGCTTGTTAGTTTAAGAAACGAAAATCTGACAATTGCAACCCGGAGAGAAGAACAGATTGGAAATACATGAGAGAATGTGTTATTTATTTTTATTAAAGTGATGTATCTATCACCAAAACGTATCGATTTCAAATTGAAAACGTGACCATTGACAGATTCAATTCTGTTGAGACTTTAAATGGAAATTTGTGAAGTGATTGGAGCAATTTCTGAAAATTGATTTGGAAGATGTTGCAACGCTTTTTTGATTTTCTGGAGAAATTTGAATGCAGATAATAAAACAGTTTTCGATTTGTTCAACATCAATTTCAATTTAGAAGAAGAATTGTGACAATACTCGTTTATTTAAAACTTTAGAAAACACTTCAAAAGTTGCAAGGCAACAACACTTACACTTTATATAAATTACTTTTCATAATTCCACGATAAATATAAGCGATGTAATCACCAGCGAAGTTATTTGCAAATTATCCAGCTTTCATGTTACTTTGAAAGTTATTATGAACGTTTTGTAGATTACACTTGCACTATTCTATAACGAAAAGTTCCATTTTCTATAATTCTGCAAACTAAATTAAACTTTTTCCAGCATGAATACTTTAATGGTAAAAACTGAAACAAGCTGTAATTGGAAAAATAAGCATCCTGAAGTGGATGATGGACTTAAAACGCTTCTATGGCGGCGAATTTTTACGATAAAGCTTTTAAGCCGTATAAAATTGTTTGCTGCATAAATAAACAAAAAATAATTAGAATTCACACGATAAAAAGGCAAAGTTTTAATTAACATGCTTGATCGGAAAACCACAAAAAGCTTCGAAAATGAAGTGAAAATTTATGATTCAATCTGCTTCAACAAAGCCATAAAAAGTTTTTTGCTCGAGTTATGCTCGTCACCTCAATTCTAGGATAAATAATCTTCTTTAAAAATTGCACAATGAAAATTTTCGGTGCTGATCGCATAACCGTCGTCCACTCGAGTTCATTATTAAAGAGCCCAAAGGCACTTGGAACAAAAAAAGAGATTTGCATTGAGATCTGTTTTATCGCATAATTCGTGCTTCATCTGCATTTTGCCAAAAGCATGCAAATAATTGATTAGCTGAGAGAACGTGAGTTTTTGTTGGCAGTTACGTGATGCTTGAACAAAATTTAATTTTTTAAAAGTGTTCCTAAAAGGTTTGATAAGGAGAAAAATGCAATGGAAGTTTGTCAATCTTAACTTGACAAAGGTGTCAAGTGTTTCCAATGTTCAGAAAACATACTCATCAGTTATGATATTATGCTGTTAGCAGTCCGTAACCATCGAACAATGTCAATCAGTGTTTATACATAACTTTTTTCTCAATTTCATCGATGTAAACTGACGTTAATTGAATGTTCACTGCTGCAGTTGCCCGTAACATATGTCGTGATCGATAATTTTTTCGAAAAGTTGTGAAATTTAAATTTGGGCAAGTTTCACGGTGATGTAAATGTTAAAACTTTTCTCAAATTTTAGTATAATTTTACAAAAATCTAGTTTAAACTTTTTCTACATTCAATTTCCACAACTTAAAACCGCAAAACTTTAATTACTTTCAATTGTTCACGAAGTGACGTTCGACAATAACAGCGTTGCAACTTCGCTTAGGTTTCCATTTTTAAACGTCATACATTATTGAATTCCAAAAGGTATTAATTACAGATGTCATCGAAAAATGTTTTCGACCGACGCGCTGTTTCTCCCCAATAAATTATTTATAATCAAAATCAATTTTACCAATGTAAAAGGCATTGGCTTTGGAATTGACAACAATGATAATGGAAAAACAGTTTAGATGAAATTGCAAAATTGAATGAAGCGATTTGTGCGATGACCGCATAAATCAATTTATGCAACAATTTATGTCAGAACTTCCATCCATTTTTCTTCTTTACAAGCATTTGAATTCACTTTGAAAATGAAAACTAAGCGTTGTTCTGCTTCAAATCCACATGCTGATGACAACAGCAAACCCCAAAAGGCAAATGAATAATCGAGTTTTAAAAACAAGGCAGAAAAAACTTTTAGAACGGGCAGTTGTCCAGTGAAAGCAAGAAAAGATGAACCGCAGAGTCCATAAATCAACTTTTTCAATATCTTCGCTTTCGGTTGTGTTCCGTGAATGTTCTTCAATTGCAAATTGAAAATTGTTTTTGTTTAGCTTCGGTTTGTGGTGATTGGAATCACAGTGACGTCAGATATTTTGGCTGTTCTGAATATTTGACCTGAACTTTTGATTTCTGTTGTTCTGATGTTTTTAAACCTTCACACAAAGTGACGTCAATTTCAAACATTGAGATTTATTCAACAAAACTAACTTTCTTATTGTTAATTTCAAATGCAATAAATTTTCTTCCAAATAAACGGATTTCTTGCCAATTACGTCTCAGAGAACTAACGTCTCAGGGTCGAACAACAGTGACAGTCTTCATACACTCTCCGTGCAGTTATACTTTTAATCAAAATGTATAGATCTTTCAAAATCTGTGAGTCTCTTTCTAAATTCAACATCCTAGAGCATGACTTGCTTTATCGTTTCACCTTTCCACCTATAAATTTACACTAAATTATCGACTCTTTTGCTTCCTTTTACGCTTCTACGCATTCTTTAGCTGTTCGCATACCTTGCGAGAGATTAAACGATTCTTAAATAAACTAACCCGAACATATATTTTATTAATTTTTCTTAATCTATTTATGGGAAACGATCCCCGTGAATAAAATGTGCCTTATATTTAATTCAATTCCACCTAATTTCATTCAAGATAATCTTTACATACGATCTTCCGTTCCAAAGAAGCAACGAAGGGTTGCAAAGAAGGTTTTCATCTCGTCTGTAGTACATACATAATATAAATGTATTCTGTCGGCCCTTTAGGGAGTTTTTCTTAGCGAAAAGTTATTTTGTTTCTGAGAGTTTAGTTTAAAGACTTCAGACAGTCTATTTTTGCTCCACTTTGACCTTAAAATAAAAACGAAAAGCTTTGGAGAATATTCCCATGATTCTTTCCAAATCAATGATTTGAATTCTTTTTCAACTTTATGAAGTTCATTGAAGTTTAAATCCTTTGAAAAAATTTACAATTTTATTTTCTGAAAAAAAGTTAAAAGTAAATCAAATTGGGCGAATTAACGTTTGAACTCGAACGTAACCATAAATTGATGCACGATCAAGCAGCTCATAATTCAATAAATTCAGAAATTTCTTGATTCACGTCAATCAAAGCGTTTTCGGCCAGTTTCGATCAGTCTCAAAAATGGCAAAGAGAACTTGAAAATCTCTTTTGAAGCTTTTCCGCTCTCCGGAAAACGTTTTCTCTGAAAATTATTATCCAATAAAACGCCGCGAAGCGTTTGTCAACGGAAATCGTCTTGTCAAATCAAATGTTTTGAAAATATTCTATTAGGAATTAAACTTGAAGATTATTGTGACTTGTTCTCAGTATTCTTTAACTGATAATTTTAAGTTTACTGAATTGACAACAATTAACTAATGTGGATGTATGTTGTTTTTCTTTGAAGTTATCTTTTCATTAACTTTAATTTTTTTAAACCTCCAAGTTAAAGTGAAATCATTGCAAACTTTGAACAAAGATTTCCACGAATTTATGGATTTTCCTCAAATGTTGCAAAAGCTGTTAAACAAATATTTTGCACAACAACAGAGAAACTCTCAATGAATTTTCTCTCTTTCAAAGTTTTCTCTCGCAATTTTCTCTCTCTCGGAAAATGCATTGCGGTGCTAGAGATAGTAAAATGTGTTCGCAAGCGAACGAAAGAAGCATAGAAAACAAACATAAAAGGATAATTTTTGTGAATTCAGTTGCTATCGGTATTTAGTCGCGTCTGCATTGAAAATCTTAGCTCTGTCACGGCATCAGAACATTAACTGAAAATCACTAAGAAAAATGAAAATGTGAAAGAAGTTCGTTGAAGTTTGAAACTGGAGAAAGTTTTTGAGCTTGATTAAAAGAAAGTAGTGAAGCAAATAAAGTAATTTAATCGAATTAAGGTTTTTATTAAGGCCCAGGGACTTACGACAAATAAATTAATTTTCCATCTCAATTAATTTATGTTCAAACCCAAAACTATTTAAGAGATGAAAAACTGTTTCATTATGAATTTATGTTCGTTGGAATGGAAAAAAACTCCTTCTGGAATCGAAAATGCTTTGAATGAAACTTTCCGGTCTTCAATAGCTTCCAGTTCCCTGAAGTCAGCAGAATTTAATCATTCCGTTAATGTTTGAGGGCAATTTTTTCAATAAAGTTTATCTGGCCACAAAAGCTTGCACTGTGGCAAAAATTGAATCCGACGAGTTCCGCCGAATTCAAAATCTTCTATTGAAATCTATTGAATCGTCGCATTGACTCAGTGTAGCTTTTTGTCGCTCAACTTCAGTGAACAACATTTGTCTAGCCCAAAAGCATTTTTTTATTAATAAATTTTTGAGTCAGGACTCTAGTCAATTTTTAGCAGAAAAACTCGGAAAATGATAGAAATGGAAAGCAAATATCACCGTTGAATAAAAAAAATACAAAAACGAAGTTCCCGATTTTAATTAAAAAATTGCATCAAGGTTCATCTTGTTTCCCATCTGAACTGTATAAATTCATAATGGAATGGCTTGAAGGCCCATTTAAATAAAAATTATCCAAGTGATGAGAAAAAATAAACGTTGCAGTAATTATTGCAAAAAATGTTTCTGCAAAACACATGAAATGTGAAAAAACGTCAAAACGAGCAAACTTTCACTGAAGTTCTTGAATGAAAATTGTTAAAAAGTTTTGCAAACAAGTTCTTAATGCTGAAAAAAATCACGAGAAGTAAACTTGCTCCAATTCCCCGCAAGCCAAAAATAAGTCTCGCATAAAATTCCCGAAGTCGTTCATTTATGAAGAAAAAATGGGACTGTTAACGTATGCATGTGCATTATTTGCGCTGCAACTTATTCAATTACCAGGTGAGAGAGATTTAAACAAAATGCTTTTTTATTTTCCCCTAATTTATGTTTCTCGTGTGTATTAAGCTTCCGAACAACTAATGTTTCGGTGGAATTAAACACGATGAAGTTTTCTTTGGGTGACTAGGTTTGAGTTGAGGCATAAAAAAGGTTCAACTTTGTTCAGGTGTTGATAGTATTCGGTTTTTTATTTAATTTATAAGAACGTTAGTTTTATAAACAACTTTTAGCCGAATGTTGAATACATTCAATGATCATAAAAATCTTCAATTTTTCAATTTTACAGAATTCATGTTTTCAAAATCGACGAATTATTTTTAACTTGTTTTCCATCAAGCAAGTTGATCCAATTTAAAATTAAGAGCCCTAGATTAGGTTCATAAAAGCATGAATAATTTGCAATCAAGTTCAAAAACCTGTAAAGCCTTTTACTACTCGTAAACATACTTGCTTAATGAATGAAATTATGAAATGCCAGACGTCGTAAAAAGTTCTTTGGAAACTTCAACACGACAGGAAAGTTGTTGGCAATTAGAGCGGCAATAAAAGTGGTAATTAAGCGGTTGTGTTATTGAAATTTAATGAAAAATTAGGACAGTTAAATTTTTTTTGGATATATGGTTTAAAATTGAAAAATCAATTTGGAAAATATTTTCATATTGAAAACAAATTTTCGATCGGAGTTGGTAAATGCAAATATTTCCAGCAAAGCAGTAAATTCATGTGCAAATATTTCATTTCAACTTGATCAACATTTCAATCAACATTTCAATTAAATCCAAAACTTTAAAATTTTCTTTCACTTTTAAAATGTTCTATCAACATCAGCAAAAGCTTTAACTCTGAAGTTGAGCTCGGAAGTCGTTCCATTCATTCGAGGCTAATCGCCATCGCCAGGGCATTAATCGCGATGAAACAACGAAACATCACGCAAAACGACATTTAAATTTTTAACGCCTCGCCAAAGCACTGCACCTCACTCGCCCTTCTTTCTGAATTATGAATGGAAATTTTCCACGAGGTGTGAAGAACACGATTGCAGGTGAAAACACGTGTTCTACTCTCGTCGACGCGGTGCAAACTCTCGGTACCGAGGTCTGAACATACGAAACAGGAAAGAATTGCGAGAAAAGTTTTGTGTCTATAAGTATTGTGCTATTCAAGAGTGATGGAACGTGAAAAAGTGTCGCTCAATTGTTTAGCCGTTCAAGAACGAAAGCTTGGAAATGCTGTGCAACGATTGAAAAAAACTATTTTTTAATAAAATCTCACCCGAACATGGCAAGTTGCACCCAAATGTGCTTCTGATGCGACTTTTATTACTATTTGATTGTGATACTAGTGCGATAACGATTTTGACGCATGACTTCTCTCGCCGGATCGTTTGCGTTTGTCGAATGAATAATTCAGACTTTAGGAGTTCTCCGATTTTCCCTTTCAAGTCTCAGTTAGAGAAGCTTGAGATGAAATCGACACTCGTTCCAAAGACTCAATGACTGCATTTCAGCAATAATCCTATATTGTGTTCTCTCGTTTTCTTTTTGATTGCTAAACTAATAAAAATCTCTGATCTAAACTGTTTGTTTTGCTTCATTTGGAATTTATGGCTCGATGCAAAAATTGCATTTTTGTGCTTGTTTTTCCATCGTCTTCTCCGGGTAATGGCAAGCAGCTCCCAAAAAACGGAGAATTCACTTTTAAGCCAATTTTCTCAATAATCTGCTGTGCTGCTCGCTTCAGAAATACAACAGCTGCAGATTATTTGTTTTAAAGTGCTTCTTCAATAGACGCCGAACAATAGAATTTTCTCGTTGCTTATTAAAAATTGCGAGAAGCACTGAAAATCTTCTAACGACATCCCAGCACACGACGAGAAACCTTTAAAAACTGCTCTTGAACCGTTCGTTTGCATTCATTTTTCATTCTTACTCTGATGAAAGCCTGAAAGCTCGTTGTCTGGTTACTTGAAGCGTTAAATAAGCACATAACATTATCCGGGATTCAGACGAAAGAATATGAAACGTAAAAGTTGTAGCTGCGGTAGTGATTGTTCTAGATAACTTGGTTCGAACGATATCGAGTGGAAATATAACCGGGATATTGTCTGATTGATTAATGAATTAAGAAGCGTTTCGTGGAGAAAAAATGGATGGATTTCATGTTCTTGTGCAAACTGCAACTTTCAATTATATTGAACTTTTTATCCTCATTTTGTTGAATCTTGTAAAACTTGTAGAAACCATTGATCAGACAAATTAAACAAGAGAAATTTGAGTCCATATCAGTTATTTCAACTGAACCACCGTCAATTCTTTTGCCACTAAACTGCTTAACAAACCTTCGAAACCTTGATTCATCTTAACTTTTATTCAAGATTGCACCTTCTTCATTGTGTTCCACTCCTAATTGACCTAAATCCCTAATAAAAGCGACCGAGAAAATCGATGAATTTTGAAATCGATGTTGAAAGAGTGTAAATGCCACAAAACCACACGGAAATTCTCTCGCCCCCACTGTATGCAAAATTCACATAACTCGGACGTAGGACGAGCCTTAAAATTGTTTATCATTTGGAATGAGATTTTATCGAGCACATCATCGTGTGTGGCGGTGAACAATTGACCCGATCCGATTTTTTTCTATGGAGAACAAAAAACTTT
>JPYR01000338.1:36287-50056 GCA_000775305.1 Belgica antarctica
ATTCACTAATTTTTCCTGGTCAAGAGTCCGAGAATTATGAAACATCAACACGCTCAAGCATTTTTTAGATGTTTTGAAAATAATTTCTCTTCCTTAATTGTTCAATTTATGTTCATTCAACGATGAAAAACTTGCAAATTTTTCACTTTTTCTTTTCCATTCGAGTTTTCAATTTATATTTTAAATATTATACATGCAACATAAATCATCATAAATATTTTATACGATAATGTGAATTCCACATAAGAGCGCGGCAATAAAATGGCACTGCATGCGACATAGATACGGGCAATTGTTTAGATTGTAACCTTTACCCCTGCCAATTTAACCCTCCGAGAAGTCACCTCTCCGTGAAAATTTATTTCCCAAAAAATAATTATTCCGCGCGATTTTTCAATGCCGAACAATATTCTCATTATTAATTGCTGTGCATTGAAAATATAATTTCATAATCTGCACCGTCAAGTGGCACGGAGTGGAAATTGGAGGGCGGAGGGCGGCAAAAATGTTGTTTTACACTAATTATCAATGAATTTATGTTTCATGACAATGCATGACAATGTGTCATCGCAGTTTAGTTAGTTGAATTATGAAAATAAGCGATAACAATGGAAATTATTTCCACTACGAGTCCAAAGAGGTTTGTGGGTGGTTTGAATCAAGTTTCTCTGTACGAAATGATGTGAACACTTAATTGACGTCATCGACCATCGAATCCACCATGAAAAGTTGCATTTTTAAGCGTCGCTTTGCAGGTTTCATAGAAAAATAGGAAACGCGAGATATTTAGGGCGAACAAGAGAAAACAAGAACCTTTCGTTGCCTATTTAATAAAGGTGTGTCTGCCTAGTGTTTTTATGGCTGAAAATACATAAAATATATTTTGCCGGGTGAAGAACGGCGATGGCTGGCTGAAAACACCCTCACCACGACGACTTTTACCGTAATTTCCATTCAACGTTCACTTTTATAGCCTTTTGGCTTTCAAGGAATACTGGCGACTGGGTCAATTCAAGGAGTGGCTGAAATAATCTCCTTGAAACTGCAAAACATCGTTTCAGCTTCACGTTTTACCCAGTTTACGTTTTGAGACATTAGACGACACAGTTTTATTGGGATAATTAGAAAGAAGTTTTATTGCAACTTTTATGCGAAACTGAAGTTAAACTGGGAGTGAACAAAAAGGTTCATAAAGGGAGCGAACAGTAGTTAGGTCAATATTTCATAATCTTCTATGTACAAAAATGTTTCAAGTAAAAAATAAATTCATCAACTGAGATTATTTAAGTAAAATGTGAATGAAACAACGAATCTTGAACAGTAAACTTCGAAGTGTGACTTAACATACGCATCGCTCCATCTCCCGTTATTACAAAAACTGAGAAAATTCTCCAACAAGAAAGAAAACTTTAAACTTCAGAAAATTACTTAATATAGCTGAGTGCTTCTTCAACGTCTAGTTTGCTTCCCAAATAGATTGGCGAGCGTTCATGAATACCCTTGGGAACGATATCCAGGATATCGACCTTACCAGTGCTAGCTCTGCCGCCTGCCTTTTCGACGATGAACGCCATTGGGATGCACTCGTACAGCAAGCGGAGTTTGCCGTTCTTCGAAGACGTCGTTGCGGGATAGATGAAAATTCCGCCGTATTTAATGGTTCTGTGAACATCTGCAACCATGGAGCCGACGTATCTCGCGCCGTATGTCTTTCCTTTGGTCGGGTCCTTCTTTGATTGAACGTATTCCTGCACCGAGCTATCCCATTGCGAGAAATAACCTTCGTTGATGGAGTAAATGTTGCCACGCTCTGGAATTTGCATGTTGACGTCGGTGAGGACAAACTCTCCGATGCTGGGATCGTAGGTGAAGCCATTCACGCCGCCAGATTCCAAAGCCAGCACGAACATAGTGGCTGATCCGTAGAGAGTGTAGCCGGAAGCAACGAGCTTGCGTCCGGGTTGTAAAGCGTCGGCGACCGTAGGTGGTCCGTCGGAGATCTTGCGGTAGATTCCAAAAATGGAGCCAATCGACACCAAGCAGTCAATATTAGACGATCCGTCGAGCGGGTCGAAGGTGACGATGTACTTTCCCTGCTTTTCCGTTTCAATCTCAATGCATTTTTCGTTCTCTTCGGAGACCAGCAGACAAGTGGTGTAAGATGACTGCAGCATGTTGATGAACATGTCGTTCGATATCACATCAAGCTTCTTCACGACTTCGCCCTGCACGTTCGTCTCACCAGCAATTCCGTATCTACAATAATAAACAGCCTTGATAATTATTTTTTTCTTCTATTTTTAATTGTACTGATAACTGAAAGCCATAAAACGTACATAAAACTTGAATCGAGGGGTCAATATTGCTTTTTTGTGACGTGCTTCTTATCAGTGCGTTCAAGTTTTGGAAGCTCGTGAAGTTTGTTACTTTTGAAAGCGAGTGAACAATGTCGAGGAATTTATAAATAATTCATTGAACTTACAGTTGTGCAATGCCGGCTTTCCTTACAGCCGACCCAATGGCCTTGACAGCGGTCTGAATGCTGTTGAGGAGCTGCGACAAGTCACCTGTTGCATGCTTGAATATGAATTTCCGTCAATTTCATTACTATTGCACTGCGAAGTCCACTTACCTTAAATTTCTTCTGTTCCTGAAGCACGAACCGCGTTAAGGTCATGCAATTGGAATCGAAAACTTCACCTTTTTGTGACATTGCTATAAATTCAAGCAGACGTCGATGGGTTAGATAAAGAAATTTTACGAGAAAGTTTTTTGTGGGTTTTGCTTCTGGTTTAAGGAAACCGGCGAACAGAACTGGCCACACACAGCCAAAATGTCAAAGAGAATAAAAGTTGAATACCAACAAAAAAAGGCCAATCTAGTGGATATAAGTCCACGTGAAGTAAAAATAGACACAAACACAATGAGACAAGATTTATATGTTTAGAACTTGGCAATTAAACAAATTTCTGATGCGATCAGTTGTTCAACTTGAACAGCTTCACGTTAAAATGCTGTAAAAATCTTGTTACTAACTCAGACACTTGTTTATTGCGAGGAAGTCTCCGGAATGAAGTCTTTAAACTGTTCCCGACGAAAACAAAATACCGACTGCGTGTTGGGCGAGAAAAAGAACGAAAGTAAACATCGTGTGAACATGTAAAACACACAAAATGTGTGTGCCTCCAAATACTAAGACGATCACAATGCGAATGTGTGCTTGAAGAAAATGTTTTCTTATCAATTTTTAGAATTTAATGTCTTTGAATGAATGTCAAGATGATGGGATTCGTGAAGAAGCTGAAAAGTGGTGTTTTTGTTGTTTTGATTTTGGCACGGCGTTGTTATTCGTGACGGAATGGAAAACTGGTGGGGGTTTTCTGTTGATGATCTAGACGATCTTTAGTCTGCGTTTTACTAGATTACGGTCTTGTTATCAAAATTTCTTTAGTCAATGTATTGCGTATTTAAGTTGGAATAGAAAACTTAAACATGAAACGGAGTTTAAAGCCTGAAATAAGCATCCTGTATTGGGATTGTATTTAAGCTGCAATAAACTTAGTTGCTTTTTCAGTTCCAAGTTTAAGCTACATCTTGCAGAAAGTTGTGACAAGAAAACTTGTAAGAAAAGCCACCAATCGAATTGATTAGAACAAAAACATTGACAAAAGATTTAGTTTTATTAAAAGAAGCGAACACAAGTTTTAAACATAAAGGATTTCTCTAATTTCTTTGTTCTGTTTGCAACGAAGTTGTATCAAATTGAACATTGAAGTTAAGCTTAAGTTTCAAAGCAGCTTAACGACATGTTAAATGATCTTTTTCTTTTGTTTGTTGTTGTTGATTATGTTTTATTACCCCTCGACTATTGTCATTTATGGGTTTTCCTTTAAGTTATGTATAATTTTTTCATATTTTCCTTACTTGCTAGGTCAGTACAAATATTTAGCAAATTCTGTCATAACATTTTTCGACATGCATTAGTCTTGTCATGCATGATTATGTTCCATTCCTTAACTATTTACAGGTTGTCTTAAATTCTAATTGTGGATTTGATCCATCTTTTCATGTTTTTATTTTTTTCTTTTGTTTATTTTCTTGTACAAACATCTCAAAATGGAATAAGAGTTTTCGCAATCTTCCCACATTAGTCAGGAATCAATAAATCAAGCTAAAGAAGCTTTTGATTCCCCCTGCGATGGCCTAATATTCTCTTCCCACACTAAATCAACTCAAACATTTCAAGTAATTTGGTTGTAAAAGGGGAAGAAAATTATCAGGGTTATTTATTGAGCTAATTTTCTCTCAATTTGCGGTTCTCTTGGAGTGAAATGGAAATGTGGAGACGATAAATCCTTTTCCGTGCAACATGAAATGTGAAATTATTAGATTTATAGTTTAATTGCATCCTGTTCAAATAAAAAAGGCGAAATCTGTTTCACCCGAGCGCGATGTGAACGTGGATGTCTGCGAAAAGTCAACCGCGTATCTTATTTGCAACACAGTTTATTTTAATTGAAACAGATTAGACGGTCTTGAACACAACTTGAGCATAAATTTCATGCCTTTGCATTTTAATTAATTTTTATCTCAACCCCTCAAAGCTTCTCCACTTCCCATTTAAATCACTTCAAATGAAATCATTTTTAATCGTGTCTTTTAAATAGCACCGAGAGTGGCATCGTCGCTTTCAAGTGCGAAAACATATGAAAAGTTCGTCAGTGAGACTTTTATTTGAGTTCGCTTTGAGATCATCCTCGAGAAGATAAATGAGAAAGTTTTAATGACACTTTACGCTCAACAGTTTCCAACTCGATTTTCATTCTGTTTTTAATGCTTTTCTTTACAGTATCCACGGGTGTAAGCTGGGAAGAATGGTGGACCTATGATGGAATATCCGGTGAGTGAATTTTTTTTCTTCTTCACAAGGTGGTTGATGAAGGTTGTCTACAGTTTTGAGGTTAGAATTTTTGAAATGTCAACAGTTATCATTGCAGTAGTTACAAATGGCCTAAAGCTGTGTTAATTAAATATCGTAAGATCAAGCTGTTTGATCAAATTTTAACTTTCACCTGCTGTTTAACCTCAAAATATGGTGATTGAAAATAATGAAAGATTTAACCTCACAAATTATTCACTTATTAGCCAAATATAATATCTAAAACTCCTGTCTTTCCTTTCTCAAAGAACTCTAACCTCAAAATCTTGAAGAAATCTTTTCTCAATCTTTTCACAAATATACCCTCAAAAATAAAGCTTAATCACCAAATTTAATTGTCGCCTTCTTTAAATCCACCGTGTGCACCCTCCTCTACTTCAAAAAACAATTATAAAACATTTCTCATGCTTATCCAACCTTCGTGAGGCTTTCCGCAAAATTTAATTTAATTTTCAAATGTTTTCTCGCATTTAAAAATAACTTTGCGGTGTCTGAGGCGGAATATTGTAGCTTTGGTCAGCAGGAAATTTAATGTTTACTTGACTTTTCATGGGGATGGGCATCCATTCAAACTCAATGTCCCTTAAACTAATCCAAGATTTCGTGTTTCATTGAGTGCTACTGGTTTGGAAATATTGGAATTTGATTTGATAAAGGCCTGAGATGACCGGATAGGGATGTAAAAGAGAGCCTGTTGAGGCAATTCTCCATGGCTGATAACATCATCGATATCGGTCAATCTTGTCTTGCCTGAAAGCCTTAAGAACTAGACGGAGATTATAATGAAGCAGGGGATCAAGAAAAGGGCGAAAACACGAAATCAATGCTCTAAATCATTTGATTAGTTCCGAGTTATTTAACTTCTCGTCTTTAATAATAAATCAAAAAGCTTCGGAAAATAAATACAATGAGTTGAGAGTTTTCGTTTTCACCATTAAGCGTAGCGAAGCATGAAAGAATTGGCTCGACATGAAACATAATGAAAATCCATGAACACACAAACCCGTTCTGAGGAGAAAAGAAAAGCAGAAAAGTATCACCAGAAAAGAAGAAAACTTATTATGAACATCATGAGAAAAAATTCTTTTAGGGCTTGTTCGTGAAGCAGGGTGAACATTGAAAAACTGCATAATTTTTTTTTTAATTTATTTCTTGACTTGAAATAGTTCGACTATGATATTTCCAAAGCTAGACTTAGTTTACTTTCAATTCGAGAAATTTATATTGCAAATTTGATTTCACTTTTAATTTTAAAATTTAAGTTATGAAGTTTTGTTGCGAAAAGTTCTGTTGCTAACTTAAGCCAAGTTTACTTTTCAACTGGTCTGGTTCTTCTGTTAAAACTACAGCTTTTTGGATAAAAATTATCAAAAAGTACCTCATCTTTTAAAGCATCAAATTTCACAGAGCAGGTCAACAAAATGACAATAAAAACTTCAGTTTTAACGAAAAAAGTCCAATTTCAGTATATTTTAAAGTCCGTTTGCTGAAATCACCTTCTGTGAACCCTTTTCACTTGACATACACTGTCGAAGTGACTCGTAAAGAGTCAGAACACAAGCATGGCTCCACAAAGCACTGAAAAATTTATTAAAACTTCTTATCCTTTGTCAGAAAAGCGCAACTTTGTCCTTTTCGCTCCGAGACATGCTTGAAAGTATTACATTTTGTTGTGTCAACTATTGACTCCTAATGAAATCCATTTTTGTTCCTTTATTCAACCCACACAATCGCTGAGTTTTGCCTCAAGGAAGTGAATGAAGCAGCGCAGGTTGTACGTGGGACTTGTCACCGCCGATTTTTTCCGTGCTAGAGACTGCCACAAAGCAGCATTTATCTTGAAAATTCAATTTTTCACTGAACACACGAACAAACCCTTCCGTGAAGTGTGAAAATCTTTCTTCTTCTACACCGGAAAATATCGAATAATAAATATCTCGTTGGATTAAAATTCATGATGGTATTTTTGCTATGAATCAGGTTGTAATGTTTATTATTTCTTGGAGATTTCCGCATTTCGCCCTCGCTTGAAGAAAATAACAAAAACGAAATTTATTTAATCGATTTAAGCGATGTTTATTTGACTGGAGATGAAAAGGAGCAAGTTTTGAATGAACAAATATTTTCGCAAGGATTTGCAGCATTAATTTTAAGATTTATTCAAGTTTCCAACGTTTGAGTGAGCCGTGCGATTTATGAAATGCCAATATCAGTTCGTATTTGCTGCTTCAGTTTATCATTAAGCCAAAAGTACGCCATAAAATAAATATTTATGACAAAAGAAGCTCGAAAGCAGAACGAGCGTTCAGTTGAAAAGGCGCACTTGTTGATATTGCAACATAAAATGTTTTATTTATCGAGAAATGCCGTTTTTGAAACACAGAATACACCCACATCATCATCGTCGTCATCGTGATCCAACATATTTCATAAAATTTCTGCCCTTTTTTCACCAAAACAAGAGAGAAGCAAGCACAACTTTCTCGCCACAGTATTCAGAGTGTTTGAAATCAGAAAAGAAGCATCACAAGTCACACATGGTTAGGTTGATAAGCTGATGAGAATTTTTGGTGGAGAAAAGTTTGATGAATATAAGAAAGTTGCAAGTGGTAGTCATAGGTCGTACTGAAAAAACTAATAAAATGTTTAAAAAATTTAGCAACATACGAGTTATGCATTGCTGTTTGCCATTGCAAAACGTGCTTTGGTGCAAATTTTCCTGTTTGGTGGCAACTTCTATTCCCAAAATATTAAAAATGTGTAACACAAAAGTTAAACTTTCAAACACGATCTTCAGCGCTTATCCCTGCCACCACAGTTAAATACACCCCGCATGAACAGCAAAACATTTAAAATGAAAAATTGAATCATATCCCTTTTTATGGCACAGCATTATCCTTATTATATTGTCTCAGTCAACTCAAGATGAACTTGTACTTTTATCTTGTCTGTTATTCTCTCTCGTGACAAACACCAGACTGTGGCTTTCATAGAGGATACATGTGTAGATCTTATTGTGGGTTTAACTTAGTTCTCTCGGTTGACAATGATTCATTTTGCTTTCATCCGAAAATTCTCTTTCAATAGTCGGGAAGCAATCTCGTCTCAATAAAAAATTTGGTTATCCCCAGAAGGGGTTTGGCTAGACTGCTGGAGTGGCGGTGGTGGCAGTTGTATATGCCAGTGTCTGCTACAAGTCTATGTCATCATCTGGATCAGCTGGAGAATTCACTTTGAAACATGTTTCATTCCAGACAGCAGATTGATTTGAATGTCTCGTATTTATTTTGTTGATTTCCATTGTGTCCGAGTCCCAGATTGAAGTGATAAAATTCTGAGCGGCATTTCTGATCGAATTCAAACGTCAGACGAACGAATCATTGTGGTGCAAATTTCCCATTTTATTTTGGTACTGGAATTCAATTTCATTTCAATCTCTACTGTTTAAGCCATCAATTTGTGTTTCATTCAATTTGCGCCCAGACTTGCTATACATGAAACGATTGGAAAGGTTTACAATTAAATTTTCACTTATCCACGATTCAACCATAGACCAAGCACCAGGATTGCCATCGTAATAATGTCATAAAGGATTTAAATGATACACGGACAAAAACCTCCGGATGTCCGTGCAAAGGAGTGACTTTCCGTACAATAAAAGTCGAATGTCAGCAATTTTTTATCGATAATCTCTCGAACACAGCGTTACATGGCCAATATGTGACACAGCTTTAGCTTGTGCTATCGTAAGCCTGGTCAAGTTAACTGCTTTTTTTCAACCCCACTTTGCATCGAAGCGAAGGAAACTTGAAGGAAAAGAAAATTATTACAATCTCGTTTTTTGTGGCTTGTCGACTGGCGACATAAAAAGCAAATGAGAGGTGAATCGGGAAAGTTTTTTCATCGTGAGGATGAAACACATGCAGATTGAGGGCAGTAAAAATGTGCGGTGGCTAAACACGTTGCTGAAGTTTCTCTCTTATAACTTTCTCGTAAGTTTTTTTCCGCTTTTACTTTGCCGCTGATTTCGGATCGAAGGATGGGAAGAAGTTTTGGTGGTCGAGAAGGTGGTCGAGAAGGTAGAGCCACCAAATTAAAGTTTCTTAGAAGTTTTCTTTTGCTTGCGATGAGTTTAGTGGTGCAAGTTGGAATTAAAAAAGAATGATCACGACAATATCATTTAAAGGAAACTGAATTCGCATACATTTCAAAAAAGTTCTCCACCAAAAATTTAAATTAGTAAACATTTTGTCATAATCTTCGTACACTCCCCATCCGGAGATTCTTTCTATTTGAATACAGAATAAAAAAGCACTTTAAAGTGATTTAAAGAAGATATCCACTTCCCTTTTAAGTGGACTTCTTGTTCAACGGCTATAAAAAGATAAACTTTAATAACTCAGAATAAAGGGCAAAGAACTCTTGATACGGTCTCGGCACTGTCTCTTTTTATGCTGATGAGTGGAAACGAAAAGTGCTAATGAACACAGTTTGAGCCTTAATTTTTTCTGCACCAATAAGCAAAAGGAAGAAAATTTTAAGCCAATTAATTGAAATTTAATTAATTGTGTGCTGAGCAATCGATTTTTAACTCGAGGTTTAAATTTACATGACCCAATTAATTTATCACAACAGCTCCAAGGTAAGATGGCTTTCTGGAAACATACAACTCTAGAAAATCAAAACCGCTTACAATGGCTGTGTCTGGCATTAAGTTTCAGACATTATCGATTTATACGGCATCATCAGATTTACCTTGAAACTTCATTGGACCAGAAGATACGTTGAAGTCTTCATAATTCCACTCAATTTTGCGTCCATTAAACGGCAACATTCAATTAACGTCAATCTTTTCTCATCCGTCTCGACCCTTTCTCTTTTTCCAGGTCCTGCATTTTGGGGTTTGATAAACCCGGAGTGGAGTTTATGCAACAAAGGCCGGCGACAATCACCTGTAAATTTGGAACCACAGCGATTATTATTTGATCCTAATTTAAGGCCTTTGCATATCGATAAACATAGGGTGAGTGATTCGAAAGGAATTTAATTTGAACTTGCAGGGTGTTTCTTAGACTATACTTCTAAATTAAGTTCATAAACTTTCGTTGTTTTTTGTTTCGGATTTCTTCACTCATAAGTTCACTGAAAATGTCGTTCACAGTTTTGAAGTCAAGTATTTTAAGAAACACCCTGCAGATTATTTTGCGTGGAGGCTAGCACAAGATTTTGTTCAAAGTTTGATCTTCATTCAGCTCAAAATCAGTTGAGAAAGCTTGAAATACGATAGAATTTCAGCTCGAGAATGTTGTGATTATCGATCAACGAGCACCACAAATCCTTCAATGGAATTTAAAGTTTTTGCATTGACATCCTGATGTTTGAACATTGTGTATTGCCTTACAGATTAGCGGAACAATAGCAAATACAGGACATAGTGTAATTTTCACAGCTGACAATGATACAATATATAATTCTTACGGGAGCAATAGCAACAGCATGAGTGGAATGGGAAGCAACAACATGCAAATTAGCAATCAAACTCCAGTGAATTTAACGGGCGGGCCGCTTTCATATCGCTATAGATTCCACGAGATTCACATACACTACGGCCTTCACGATCAGTTTGGCAGTGAACACAGCGTGGAAGGCTACACATTCCCAGCAGAGGTAAATAAACTTTTTGATTTACAGATTACGCCTATTGAAATTAGTGAAAAACCTATAAATTTAGTTAGGAAAGTTGTTTGCACGATTTGCGAGTTCTTGTTGATTTGAAGTTTTCAATACCTACAAACTTTATACCGTTTAAACTGTTATCTAACTTACATTTGTGCAGTTATTGTGTTTTATTTACACATTTCAAATTGTGAACAAAATTCATAAACAATAGGCAAAAACTGTGTTTGCAGAATGCGAACAGAACACTTTGTGGACACTCTTTAAAGCTTAAATAACATAAATTCATATCAAGTGATCATCACTTAACAGACGCAAACCGGAAGAAAAGAAAGCAAAACGATTGTAAATTGCATAACAATGGGGTGAAAGTTATTTTCAACGCTCATTTTTTCATTCTTGCTTACAATTCATTGAGATAAAAATGTGAAGAGAATCTTGTACACTTCACCATATCCAAGTAATGTTTTGCTGCCGTACCCAGCTCAAGCATTAATAAATTTTCTAGCAATAAATACCGTTTATTTATCTTGAGAAAATAGTTTGGACCGTTTCTTCTGTTTGCGCTCGTTATTCAGCTGCGGGATTATCTGGGGATTTGGTCGCATCTTAAAGTGGCTTTAAAAAGACAAGGCGGTGACAAGATAAAATGACATTTTGAGATTTTGAGGTCATGATGTCAGTTTGTTGAACCTTCAAGATAGTTCTTAAATAAACGTGTATGTGTTGACAATTAAAAAATCTACAAGACATGTGGTTAATTCAATTCCATTCAAGTGTTACCTTCATAGTGCACCGTCCCTACAGCCATAAGAAGCTGGACAAAGCAGCAGAAGTGAAACCCAAACAACAAATAAGTCTTAAATACGGAAGAAATGAAAATTAATGTTTTCATAACAGAGAGAAGCCGTACAGCAGAATTCCCATCCCTTGGTGCTTCTAACTATCCTTGCGCATACTTTCGTACTTTATCCTTCCCTCGACAAAATTATTAACTTTAAGCAAACATTTTTTGTTCGTTCACTCTCTGTTAAGTAAGCTTAAAGTTTTTGCATTTTTTGCTAGCAAACTTTTCCGTTTTGCAACGTAAACCAACAACATCAAGGTAATCAATAAGCAGAGCTTTAGATTAATTTGTTGAAATATTGCTTTCGTGCACGAAATTCAATGATAGAGAATGGAGAGTTCCAAGGAATTTTATATTTTCATTAATACTAAAGCACCCTTTGAAGGCAGCCAAGTGTTGATTTGTTGGTTAAATAGAGAAACTTTCAAGTTTTGCCTTCGAGCGGAGATTTATAGCATATTTGTGTTTGCTTAGGCAATGAAAAGCATTTCCCTTGAAGTTTATTTACGAGGCAAGCTATAAGATTATAAAATTTACAAAAATCTATCGGAAAAGGAGGGAAGTTGCTTATTTCAGCAAATAATAATTATAAAAGTCAATATTTATTCAGCCTTTATCTTCTCGATCTGGCTCTCTGTGTGACGTTCATAGAAAGCACATATGCTTGCAAGAAAATTGTTTGCTTCATGAGATTTCCAGCCCGACATACATAAACTCTTAATCTCTCCGCATCTATACTCTTCCTTTTCAGTGCTTGTGAGAATTTATTATAACTCATTACACAAGATTTTATGTGCAATGAAAATATTGTTTTTTTGTTTATTTTTAGGGGTTTTAGGGTAAGTGGGAGAAGAGATGAAAAAAATAAAGTTTAAGATTTTCTCAATTTAGATTCGAACAAATTAAAAGCAGAAAGATTTATTTTGCGTTTGATATCTGAGTTGGAAAATATTTGGTTGGTTTGAAGAAGAAGCAGAAAAATGAATGAGTTGGGATAGGGTAACTAGGCTAAGATGCATCAGATGTTTAGTGAATGCTTAAAAAATCTATTTTTGAAAGTGCTTTTGATAACAAGTTTTTTAAAACTAAACTTTTATTGCAATCAAAAACCTAGCCACCCCAATTCCCTAAGTTCCCAAACAGATAGAAAACATGTTTGTCAAGATTAGCATCAGCTGAAAGCGACAAATTCACTTGTTAAGAACATACAAACACTCCCTTTTTATCCCATGTTGTGCAAACTTTCCTTTTCTCAGCAAAACTATTTAAAATAATCTTGTAAATTTGATAACGCTGCAAGAAAGTGAAGAACGACGGCGAACAAGCGGCTAACGAGCAAGAAGTCTTGGCGTAAATTCATGCTTGATTTTTGATTGGCCCTTCAAAGCAGTTCGTTGTGGAGTCTACGACTTTCCTTTCAAGTTAAATGAACCGTCTCGTAAAATTTTTACTCGTCGCTGGAGCGCTTTCACACAAAATCCATCGTCGTCTGCTCTCAAGTGACTTTTTTTTCGTCGCAAAATCAACAAACATGAAAAATAATTTAATTATGTTTATCACTTTTTCAACTTTGGCGTCTTGACTTCTTCTTTTCTCCTCGTTATTTGACTTATGACGACGATTTCTTTTCTAATTCTGTTCCCGTTAGATCCAAATATTTGGCTACAATTCTCAGTTGTATTCGAATTTCTCCGATGCCGTGTTTCGAGCTCAAGGAATTGTGGCTGTCTCAGTGCTTCTACAGGTGACAAATTTTGTATTCTTTAAGGGTGAAGCTTATTTAAAGCTGAATTGCTTCAACTTTGTTGTTACTTTGGACGCAGTCATGGCAAAAAATGTTTTCTCTATTCATAAACTAGCTTGGAGATTTATCAAACCCAGAGCTCCGGATGCTGACAGATCAATTAGATAAGATTCGCTTCGGTGGGGACGAGACGCCGGTCAAACGGATATCAGTCCGGAGTCTGCTGCCCGACACCGAACACTACATGACCTACGAAGGATCAACCACTTCTCCGGCATGTCACGAGACCGTGACATGGATGGTTCTAAATAAACCAATTTACATAACTAAACAACAGGTAAGTTGCAAAACACAAGTGAAGACATAAAAACAAGTCGACATTCCCTTTTAAAGGATTTATGTACGATGGCTCTCCGTAGGGATTTTTAATTTTTTATGACTTCTGATGTTATCATTTTTTATTAAAATTAAAATGCTTGTGTGCATGTTTGGGTTTGCGAACGACGAAAAAGGAGAAAATGGAAAATATTTCCAAGCATAACGATGGTACTTGATGCTGCTGA